>PVKU01008804.1:0-69396 GCA_004027475.1 Anoura caudifer | reverse complement strand
CTAAGAAGACAAGCAATCCAATTAAAAAATGGGCAAAGGACTTGAACAGACACTTCTCCAAGGAGGACATACAGAAGATCCAGAAACATATGAAAAGATGCTCAATATCGCTTGCTATCAGAGAGATGCAAATTAAAACCACAATGAGATACCACTTCACACCTGTCAGAATGGCCATCATAAATAAAGCAACAAACAAGTGTTGGAGAGGTTGTGGAGAAAAGGGGACCCTAGTGCACTGTTGGTGGGATTGCAGACTGGTACAACCACTATGGAAAGCAGTATGGAATTTTCTAAGAAAACTAAAAATGGATCTACCTTTTGAGCCAGTAATTCCACTGCTAGGATTATATCCTAAGAACCCTGAAACACCAATCCAAAAGAATGTATGCACACCAGTGTTCATAGCAGCACAATTTACAATAGCCAAGTGTTGGAAGGAATCTAGGTGCCCATCAGTAAATGAATGGATCAAGAAACTATGGTACATTTACACAATGGAATTCTATGCAGCAGAAAGAAAGAAGGAACTCCTACCCTTCGCGACAGCATGGATGGAGCTGGAGAGCATTATGCTAAGTGAGGTAAGCCAGGCAGTGAAGGACAAATACCATATGATCTCACCTTTAACAGGAGCCTAATCAACAGAACAAACGAGGGGGCACAATATAGCCAAAGACACTGAAATTGAGAAGGGGTTGATAGTCACCAGAGGGGAGAGGGGTGGGAATTTCAGGGGTAAAGGGGAAGAGTTTGGAGCAACAAGTATGAAGGTCACATGGACAAAACTAGCGGGGGTGGAAATGGGAGGGGGGTGGGGAGGGCTGGGGCGGTGGGCTGGAATGGGAGCAAAAGACAGAAAACTGTACAAGAACAATTAAAATAAATAATTTAAAAAAAGCTAAAATTCACCTGGAAAAAAAATAAATAAATAAAAAATGGACAAAGGACCAGAATAGACACTTCTCCAAAGAGGACACAGAGATATCTGGCCAACAGACATATGAAAAGATGCTAAATGTCACTAATCATCAGAGAAATACAAATTAAAATCACAATGAGATATTACCTCATACCTATCAGAATGGCAATCACCAATAAATCTATAAACAACAAGTGTTGGTGAGGATGTGTAGAAAGGGGAACCCTCATGAACTGCTGGTGGGAATGCAGATTGGTGCAGCCACTGTGGAAAATAGTATGGAGGGTCCTCAAAAAATTAAAAATGGAATTGCCTATGACCCAGAAATTCCACTTCTGGTATATATCTAAAGAAACCCAAAACACTAATTTGAAAGAATATAGTCACCCTATGTTCATTGCAGCATTATTTACAATAGCCAAGACATGGAAGCAACCCAAATGCCCATCAATCGACAAGTAGATTAAAAAGCTGTGGTGAATATATACAGTGGAATATTACTTGTCCATAAAAAAGAATGAAATCTTACCAACAGTATGGATGGACCTAGAGGGTATTATACTAAGTGAAATAAGTCAGACAGAGAAAGACCAATACTATATGATTTCATTTATATGTGGAATCTAAAGAACAAAATATATGAACAAACAAAACTGAAACAGATACATAGACACAGAGAACAGACTGATCGCTGCCAAAGGTGAGAAGGGTTGAGGGACTGGGTAAAAAAGGTGAAGAAATTAAGAAGTACAAATTGGTAGTTATAAAATAGTCACAGGAATGTAAAGTCCATCATAGGAATTATAGTCAACAATATTGTGATAACTATGTATGGTGCCAGATGGGTACTGGAAATATCAGGGGGAACATTTTATGAAGTATATGACTGCCTAACCACTATGCTTACACTTGGAACTAATACAAAACAATATTAAATGTAAGAAACATTTCACCATCTGATATATTTTGTATTATATCCATGTGTTTACTGCCTATATCCCCCAACTAAAATACAAGCTCCAGGGAGGGGAAAGGGTTTGTCTGTCTTGTTCACTGTTGTATCTCCATCACCTAGAACAGTGCCTGGAACATAGGCATTCTTTGTAGAAAAAATGATTTAATTTATAACCATCCATGTGTAGCCTGTGAAGGGTGGCAGAATGTTACTTTAGCATAAGGATTGCTCTGAGCTGAAGACAACTGAAAAGAAGCAGACAGAAGAAAAGTCCTTTGCGCTCCCTTCAAGCCAGGACATAAGCTTGTAGAGGTGTCCCCTGTCCCCTCTTTACCAGGAAGGACACAAATTAATCACTGGAGACAACTCCAGACCCTCATCAGTCCAGAGAAGCCACCAGAGGAATCTATGTAACAGTCCTTGCTAAAACTAGCCCTTATCTACCATTAGTTTCCCTGTATTCAGGATCTGGCACAAATAATGCCCCTTTTTTTATTATAAAATCTTTTACTACAAACTCATAAGCATGTAGTTCTGTAACATCACAATATCACACTCAAGCATACCATATGACATTTTAGGTGAAATGTTCAAATTAAAACTATAAGCTATTACACCCACACTATTACCCTACCAACCACACTCCATCAGGCATTACTTCTGCTAGACTCTGTATTTGCCTTTTCATAATTTGCCAACCACTGAAGCTCAGGTCCTTTTCATTTGTCTTATCACTTTTCTACAAAATTATTGTCCTTTTGTTAAGATGCTATAAAAACTCAAGTTCTAACCACTTCTTTGAGTTCCTCATCACTGAGCACTTCCATATGCATGCTCAATGCCCTTGTTAACAAACTTTTTTTTTTCTCTTGTTAGCCTGTTTTTTATCAGTCTGGCTTACAGGGTCCCAGCTGGAGGATCTAGGAGAGTAGAGGGAAAAAGTTGTTTTTTGTCCTCCTACTGTTGGGTCCACCAGAGCATGCACAGAAGCCATTTCTCTGTAAGAGACAGGAAAATGATGCAATTCGTCTCAGACATTGGTTTCTTTTCCTCTCATCTAAAAATAGGGTCATCATTTTCTTTTCCTCTCACCTTAAAACTGCGGTCATGAGTTTCTTTTCCTCTCATGTAAAGTCATCATCTGAGGCACTGGGGGCTAGAACTCAAACATATGGTTTTTTAGGGGACACAATTCAACCCATACCAGCTAGCTTTTTCTCACCATTCAAGTCTCAGTCTAAGCGTTTCCCTCACAGAGAGGCCATCCCTGATCACCCAGTTGAGAGTAGCTCTCCCCCAACCACCAGGCTATCTCTTTGCCCTATTTATTTTCTTTATATGCTAACTACAACCAGAACTTATCCTACTTGTCTATTTGGTTTTGTTCTGCCTCTCTACTATAGAAGGTCAACCTCATGAAATCAGGGACTATGTCTTGTCCACTTGTCTCCTAGTATGGTGTCTGATACATGGTGGTGTTCAGTCACCATCAGTTGCATAAATACATGCATCAAATAACTACCACTTGCCCACTCACAAACATAGTGCTGGGGGTGCCACAGCTCTGAATGAAAATAAAGTAAGGTAGGAAGAGAGATGGGCCATATTGAACAGGGTGGTTGGGAAGGCTTCAAAGGAGCTGATGCTGAAGCAGACGAGAGAGCAGTTTCAGTGACAATGAGGTTAATAGGATGATTGGAGAGAGATGCAGGTGTGCAAGATGCAAGGATGTGCAGAGCAAGGAAGCTGCCATAAGGAAGCAGAAAGTGGGACCATCTGCACTTACCACCCTTTAGCTAGACCTTCAGTTAACAAGGTACCAGCACTTTTATTGTCCTAGGTCAATTAATTGCCCTTTATTGCCCTTTATTCCCTTATTCGTGAATCTTTCCCTCTCTCCTCTGCTCTCTGGACGTTTTGTTCTCCCTTCTGTGGAGGTAGCATTTCCAGCATTTCTGTGGAACTGTAAGTTCTCCATTTCACATGCCCCTCACCCCCTGCAGGGAGCTCCTTGAGGGCAGTGACCCCCAAAATAGCAATAGTTATGGAAAGGAAGGGAATGTCTGCCTGGTTGTTTTTCCTAAGGATGCCCCCTCTGCCATAAAGAACAAGTTTTTACTTAAAAACAAGGAGTGATGTCATGTAAAATGGCATAGCAGGAAGATCTAGGAGTCACCCCACATGAAGCAACCCTTGAGGTGGAGGGAGTGATTGCAGCCAACTATTTGGGAGCTCTGGAACCTAATGGGACACTTACAACAGCCAGGGAAGTGCTTGGTGCAGGGAGAAGCTGCTGATCTTCCCTAAGTGAGCCCTGTGGGTGAACGTGCTTCCAGCCCCCATTCCTCAGCCCTGTCACAGCTGTGGGGAGAGCACGTCCCTAGAGCACGTCCCTAGTGTCAGGGTGAGCAGTGGGGACTTTGTCCTCTAAAAATTTGGGGTTGTGCATTTTGGTTGGAGGAGCCTGTGTCTTTCAGTCATTGCTGCTGCCATAGGATATACAACAGGATGTCAAATCTCATGTTGTTCCCTAGAAAGCCAAAATGTTTAGCCATGTGATATTTATTCATTTATTTATTCACAAGGTCAACAAATATTGAGTATCATTTATGTACCAGGCATTGGAGATACAGGCAAAAAACAGAACAGACAAAAATCCAAGTTCACATTCTGATGGGAAATCACAAACAAGGAAGGTGGTAGTTTACTGAAGTGTGAGTTGAAGGTAGAAGCAGGAATGGAGGTTATTGTTCTTGAGTCATTCCAGACCCCTTTGATTTGGTACCAGTTTATTGTATCACATTTTATTCATGTTGAGTCTCTTGACCTGGAGGTAAAAACCATGCAAGTTAATCCTTCGATCCCTGGTCACATCTCACCACCATTACCCAGCCACCCAGGAGAGGGATCAATGGATGTGGCCCTTCCCTTTCCCATGACCGAGGGCCGGTCAGAGGGCCACTGGCCAGAAGGAATGTGTACTGCTTTGGGAATGGATTGTAACTCCCTCCTTATCTCCTTTTGGGAGCAGCTTCTTGTCCTGTGACTGCTTCTTGACCTTTTACACACTGAAGTAATGTAGCTTAGAGTCATGCATAGGACATGTGCCTCCTTTGTTGGGGACCCCTTGTAACTGGAGGAGGTGTGGTCTCCTTTGCCCTAACCTGCTGGACCTGCTGCCATGGGTGCACTGCCCTGTAATGTGAGTAATGAACAGCATGTCCTCATTGGCTAGTTCTCTGGGTGTTTTCTTTCTTTCTTTCTTTCTTTTTGGAATATTGGAAGCACTTAAGCAGATCCCCGTTTTGAGTTTGGAGCTCCTACGCTACCCCCAGGCCAGAGACCTGGGAGCCAAAAATGACTCAAAGTCTTTTGGTCATGTACAGAAACAAATAATCACATAACAACTACAATAATAAAGATGATGTTTTTGTTTCTTCATTTAACTAGAGCTATGTACCTAGATAATTTTTTTAAAAAAGATTTCTGCCTCCCCAGAATGATTTAAGTAGATTTCTGCCTGAGGGAGAAGCCAAACCACTGTCCCCCAAAGCCAGGCTTCCCAATGACAGTCTCTCTGAGCTCATTTCATCACACACCTCTTAGGGTTGTGTTGAGACTCAAATGAGTTAAAATGTTAAAAAGTGCTTAGAACAACACCTGGCACATGTGAAACACTCAACAAACATTATGGAAAAACAAAAACGTTCCAACATTCCTTTCAGACAGTCATTTAATCTAGACATTATCCCTAGCTGTGAAATCATACAACCCAAGAGACCAACAGACATTTTAAGATGCAGTTATCACAGCACGCTGAACAGCAGTGCAGACTGAGGGGGGCGGGGGGCATGGCAGAAGGCACTTTCCAGCTTGCAGTACAGGCCTGGGCTGGCAGCTAGATTTGGCTTTTCCAAGAGCTCAGAGTCCTGCCTACCAACCCACTAAACACGGGTCTTTGTGCAGAATTTCCCAGGGAGACTCTACTCTCCAGGCCCCATTATTTTCCTTTAAAGCCAATTCAAACAAGGAAGCATGAGCTTCGTGGTCAATGCCAACCACCAACCACCCCACCGGTATAGAGCCCTAACCCAGTGCTCACCCTGCAGCAAGAATGCAAAAGGCTGTGTCACAGGAGGCCCACCACGACCAAGCACACTGCCAGCCGGTCTCATTTTTCATCACAAGAGAGCTCCCCAGGTGGCCACACTTTCCTCCCTTCATTTGCATTATGAAAGCACACACCTGCCCTGCCCTGGAAAGGGCATTTAAGGAGATCCTGAAAGGGGCCTGAGGGATTCCTTTCACAGCATGGGATTCTCTCTCCCAGGCTGCCCCAGTTAGGCCTGCTTCCCGGGGAGGCATGGTGCTCCAACAGGTAGGTAGATAACTGCTCTGGGTGAAACCAAGCCAGGGGTGTGGAACAACCCAAAAGTCATCCAATGAACCCATACACGAAGTGAAATAAATCAAGAGAAAGATAAACACCGCATATTCTCACTTATAGGGAAATCTAAAAAGCCAAACTCATAGGAATAGAGAGTAGCATGGTGGTTCTCAGAAGTTGGCAGGTGGGTACACGGGGAGTTTTTGGTCAAAGGTTACCGACTTCCAGCGGAAAGTAAGCTCTGGGTATCTAAGGCACAGCACTGTGACCATAATGAACAGCACTGTATTTTGTACTTGAAAGTTGTTAAGAGTAAAGCCCCTTTACTCCCCCACCACACACACAATAATTACATGAGGGGGTGGGGATGTGAACTAACTTAACTGTGGCAATCATTTTGCCTTGTTTACATGTATCAAATTGTCACATTGTACAGTATACACCTTAAACTTACATATGATATATGTCAATAATATCTCAATAAAGCTGGGAAAAATATTTGAGACCTGTGGTTTCTCTCCAGCTTCCTGTCCCACTACAGCTTACAGACTTTCTCTTAGGCTTTTTAAAATAAAATGCTAGAACCTGCTTTCCTTTCCCCAGATTAAAAAATGATAACTGTTTAGAGTATAACAGGGTACAGCCAAGAGGGGGGCCCCAAAAAGGGATTTGGAATGGGGCCCAGAACTCAGGGTGTCCAGGAAATATTAGAAAGACATATACGATGTCCTCACCCCTTTCCCCCTCAGGTGTGAGTTGGGGGAAGGGACACATGGAGCAGGGCCATTGAGAGTTGTTTTGCATAGCAACAGTTTTGCATATAACCTCCAGAACGGTCATTTTAACATATGTATAACCTTTAACTGGTTTCATAGATATGTTAAACATCTGTGGCCATGCTTTGATCCAGGGAGAAGGGAATGACTTCCACCCAAGATGGAACTAGAAGGCAACTCCCCCTGTTTGCGGTGCCTGTATGAGAGCTTAGAGATGATTGGCTCCACGCCATGGGGCCACACCTGCCCAGACTCACTATAGCAGCCTAGTAAAGCTGGAAGGATACAGGAGTGCTGGCAAGTGTAGCCAATTGTAGGAGGAGTCGGAAATGGGGCTGCAGAGGAAGATTGGTGCGGGGATTTAAACCCAGGCGAGGCAGCCATTGGAGAGAAAACCACGCACTTTGGGCAGAATCAGGACCTTCACAGCCGTGTGAGAGAGTCACCATGTGGCTTTAGCAGAGAATCGCCACTCATCTTTGGCCGAGTGGAGACCCCTTCACTGCAACTCCAGTAGAAGAGAACCACACAGCTTTGGGGTGCTCCCTTTGGCTGCATGGCCTGGGAAGCAGGAGAGACTATCCCTGGAAGAAGGTGAAAGAACTTTTGCCAGTAGGCCATGAGAAGGTGCCACATGGCTTTGGACTAATCAGAGATCCTGCCTCGACAACAACACAGCTGATGGTGACAGGAATCTGGATCCTGGACGTTTGCTTCTTTTCCTGAGTCACGGTATCCTGAATTAGGGGCAGGGTGAGAAGGAAGCACTGTGGGTATCCTAAAGGACTTTGATATTTTTATGAAGACGTTAGGTCGCTACTTTAAGTCTGTATAGCATTAAATAAACATTTCCTTTCCTTTTCACAAATTTCTGGCTTTGAGAGAACATCTTTACATAAGGCGGCGGACATAACAAACCTTGGCCCCTGTGGCCTCTGTCTTCTGTAACAGGAGGATTACAGTTCTTCACATTTGATGAATCTCCGTGAGGACAGAGACTGACATTGTCTTTGCATTCCTAGCATCAAATACACAAATTGGCCTAAGGAAAGGCTGTTGGAAAAATATGTAAGTACAAAAAATACATACAAAATTCCATTTTTATAGCATCTACAGATATCTAAAAATTTCTCTTAGGAGTTATAAATGTATGATCACTATCTTCAGAAAAAATTAATTGGAAAATCAGTTACATACTACATACCATGTGTAGTTTTATGAAAATTACCACTATCTCAAAATTAAAGAAAATGTACTGTAAACTGTGCTTTGTTATTCACTGATATGAACACAGACCCATTAATGAATTCTAGCCTTCACTACTATAGCGTTTTCCCATTCATAAAGTGAGAAAAATAACAGTTACTGCATTTTTTTGAGAACTAAATGAACTAATACACGCATAGTACTTAGAATAGCGCCTGATGCAGACTGATCACTTAGATGTTAGCTATTATTGCTGTTAGCAGGCACTGACCTGACTAACACTCTTAGACTAAGTTAGAAGTTCATTTAGTAAATCTGCCCCAAAAAGTATGGTAGAAGCAAGCTGCACATATAATCTACCCCCAACAATATTTGCCCTCAGAGTTTTACATGCCATTAACAGAGTCTCATCATACAAGAATTGTCTATAAACTGTTTATTTCTTAGAATGTGATTGTACCTTAAAGCAGAAATGTACATTTAGCAGACCCTAAACACATCTATGAAAGAAGTAAATCAGCAGCTTCAGCAAAAGGTTCCTTTAAAATAACCAGAGAACAAATTTTACCTTCTCTTCAGACCAGATGATGTTAGTGATTCTGCAAGGCTTGGGGCACTTTTATTTGATAAGGGCTCTGAGTTTATGAGAGCATCTAATGACTTCTGTTGAAGTAATCACTGAGAAACCAAAAGTGGAAGTGTTTACAAAATCACTTCGTTCGCATTTCCTAAAGTAGGTCTTTTCCTGTTTCTTAGAACACCACCCCTCTCGCCAGCAGTTCCCAAATAGGAGTCCTGCAGGCCTCTGGTTCCCAAGATGCTAGGCCATAGAAGGTTATAAGGGCAAGTAAATTTGGAAATACATACTATACTTCTCTCCTGAAAAGCCACAATGCCCATCAACATATTAAAGATCCGGAGCACCTTCTAGGAAAGAAACCTATTTAGTTGTACTTCACCTATTGTTTGTGAACTTAAATGCAGACTCCCTTTCTCAAGGAAAATCTACTAGAATCTACATTTTGGAAATGCTAAAACAATCTAAAATGAATCACTTCTTCCCATTTAGGGATGTCTGTGGGCTCACTCACCTGGTCTGGCGAGGTCAACATTTAGAAAGCAGATGGTAAAGACCATTAGCCCTGTCTATGCATTCCCACAGCCCCCCACACAGCATCTGTTTTCGTGTCTTTGATCAAGTCAGAGAGAAGCTCTCCTTAGGGTGCACCTGAGGTGTGTCCCAAAGCCAGAGAAGGCACCCACACCTTCCAGAATGGCTCATGGAAAGCATGATTTGGAGGATAAGAGAAAAAAAGATGTGACAGCAATACTGTCCACAGAAGGAGTTTACAATCTAATTAGGACATGTGCCAAGTCGTCAAGAGGAAACCCACTGAGGTCAATCTAATGGGGTAAAGAAGAGGAACGTTCAGGGTTCCCTGTCAAACCACCTCCAAAGACTCCAACCTCTAGAATACCATCTTAATTCTGTAATTGGAAAAAATTTCCAGAATCTTAAATATCTGTGTGATGTAGGTTGCCTTTCTTCCTAGCACCAGATTAAAGAAAATCAGGAATTTGAGGAAGCATCTTGCCACCCTGAAACAGGGTGCAGCCAAGAGGGGGGCCCCAAAACAGAGATTTGGAGTGGGACCCAGAACTCAAGGTGTCTAGGAAATATTAGACATGTAAGATGTCCTCAACCCTTCCCCCTCAGGTGTGAGTTGGGGGAAGGGACAAATGTAGCAGGAACATGCAGAGCTGTTTTGTACAGCAACAGCTTTGCAGCTAACCTCTGGCATGGTCATTTAACATATCTATAAACCTTTAACTGGTTTCATAGATACATTGAATAGCTGCAGCCATGCTTTGAGCCAGGGAGAAGGGAGTGACTTCCACCCAAGATGGAACTAGAAGGCAACTCCCCCTGTTTGCAGCACCTGTGTGAGGGCTTGGAGATGATTGGCTCCATGCAATGGGGCCACACCTGCCCAGACTCACTATGGCAGCCCAGTAAAGCTGGAAGGATACAGGAGTGCTGGCAAGTGTAGCCGATTGTAGGAGGAGTTGGAAATGGGCTGCAGAGGAACATTGGCCCGGGGATTTAAAACCCAGACACAGCAGCCATTGAGGGAGAGCCACGCGGTTTTGGCCAGAGAGAGAGCCACATGCTTTTAGCAGAGTCAGGACCCCCACAGCCCTGTGAGAGAGAATCACCATGTGGCTTTAGCAGAGAACCACCACTTGGCTTTGGCTGAGTAACAACCCCCTCCCCACAACTTAGGTGAAGGGGGAGCCACGCTGCTTTGGCAGAGTGGAGACCCCCTTGCAGCTTTGCCAGAGAGAGCCACGCGGTTTTCGCCAGAGTGCAGACCCCCACAGCTTTGGTAGAAGAGGACCACACGGCTTTGGGGTACTCCCTTTGGTTGTGTGGTCTGGGAAGCAGGAGAGACTCTGCCTGGGAGAAGGGTGAAAGAACTCTTGCCAGTAGGCTTGAGAAGGTGCCACATGGCTTTGGACTAATCAGAGATCCTGCCTAGACGGCGACACAGCTGATGGTGTCAGGAGCCTGGATCTTGGACATTTGCTTCTTTTCCTGAGTTGCCCTGAATTAGGGGCAGGGGGAGATGCACTGTGGGTGTCTGTGGGTATCCAAAAGGACTTTGATATCTTAATGAAGACATTAGGTCACTACTTTAAGTCTGTATAGCATTAAATAAACATTTCCTTTCCTTTTCACAAATCTCTGGCATTGAGAGACATCTTTCCTAAGGCGGCGGACATAACGAACCTTGGCCCATGTGTTTGTTCTGTAACAGTTTTTGGCGTCCCTGGGTGGGCCAATAATTGCCCCCCCTTGGACCTGTGTTCTGTAACAACCCCATCAGGTCATTATAATATTCACCCAACCATAACTGTCAAAAATAAACCCCTACTGGACTTCTTAATGATCAAACTTACTGAAAAGGCAAGCATTAGACAAGAGGAAGCTGGGAGAACTAAATCTACCACATGAATCTGTATGTACACTACTGACATGGCTGAAGACCTGCACCATTACCATTTTACTAAATAGAGAAACTGACACATACATAAACTGATTGATGTAAACAGTAACTGCTATTTGCAGAATCTCTACATGTGCAAAGGGTTTTATATGGGATCTTTACAACAATCCCTCAAGGCAAACATTATTGTCTTCCTTTACTGATGTGCAAACTGAAGTTAAAGAAGGTTAGTGGCTTAGGAAGGCCACACAGTAACTGGAGCTATGATTTGAACTCATACTTACTTTCAAAGCCTAAACAAAATACAGTTTAGGTCTTTAGCAAACACCAATTTTCATTTTTAGATTCACTCACCAAGTGTTTTTGGGCATTTATTATATTCACAACACCATGCTAAGTGCTAGGGTTTGGGTGGCTGAGTGGGATGCAAATATAAATAAGGCAAACCATCAATACACTGAACCTCAGAGTTGTGTGGGCTTGTTGTTTTTCCCTCACAAAGTACATTAATCCATTACCCACAGCTGCTCCTCTTGTATATTATAGCAACTATCCTACAATAAAAGATAAGCTAATACTTTTAGCACTGCAAAAACATACGAACCAAAGAAACAAAAGAACTGTGGTGATATAGCACTGGCTGATTCCTGGCTACACGGCTGGAATCTGGCCAAGTTCAAAAGCCCCTGGGTTTTTGTTTGTTTGTTTTTAAGTCTTTATGAAAAAGGAAGTGAAACTGCATGGGAGAGACTTCTCTATTCTGTAAGCCAAGCATCGTCTGGTTCTTCTTTTCTTTCTGCCAGGCAAGGGATGGGAGAGAGGGGACAGCACCCTGGGAAAATATCTGTGGTGTCACTGAACCACACCTCACCATGTCAGAAAAAGCTCCCATAGCCCACCAGCACACAGTGCTCTAGAGAACCCAAGTCTTCCAGTACAGCCTTCTTGCCACACATCTCAGAGAACAACAGGGAAGAGACAGACAATGTGACTGGGGACTGGAAACTGCACCAGGGAAGGGCGCATACCCCTTAGCTCCCACACTGCTTTAACTCAGCATCTGAGAAGACCTCACAGCCTCTGTGGGGACTTTTCCTGGGTACCATCTGCCTCCTGCTCAGTAAAAACAGGAGAAAAGCAACTTCCTTGCAGGATTGTCTATTGGGATCAAATGTAACTGTCCCTGAAATCCAAGTGAATAAGAATATTCCTGTCATTCTGGGTCTGCCCTTGAATGCTGCCTCTGTTCTGCTTTTTCCACTACAAACTCATAGTACAGAACTTGAGAGCTGAGAAAGCCCACAGGGGCCCAGAGAGGTGACATAACTTACCAAAGGTCACAGAGCATGGAGGTGGCTGAGCCAAGACTAACACTCAGCTTTATCCACAAAAAACAGAAAATACCATTGCTTCAGATTACAATCCACTCTCTCCACAAAAGAGCATGTGCCTGACCTGGAAAGAAAGAGCTCACGAGGGAATTATTAGGGGCCTAAGGAATATGTATTCAGAGCTGATAACAAGGTTCAAATCCAGTTCTGCCTTTACCAAAGCATGTGATTTTAGGCACATTCCTTTATCTCAGTTCCCTCATACATCATAAGGGGCTAATAAAATCACCAATTGTGAAGACTATTCTGAGGATAAAATGTACCAATATCATTTCTAAAATAGTGCTTGATGTATTGGGTTGGCCAAAAAGTACGCTTAGTTTTTTCTGTAGAAGACACATTTTTCATTTCACCAATAACTTTATTGATTTGGATATTTTAAGTATGTCAGCTATCCCCCACAGGGTATAGCATTGACTGCTACCAATTAATGTCTCAATTTGATCACTATCAACTTCAAGTGGTCTACCTGACCATGGAGCATAGTCCATTGAGAAATCTCCAGTGCTATACTTCATAAACCACTTTTGACAAGTTCACTCAATCACAACACCTTCTCCATACATTGCACAAAACTTTTTTTGTGTCTCAGTTGTGTTTTTTTTTACCTTGCTTGTAATAATAAAGTATAATATGCCAAAATATTGCTTTTCTTCCATTTTCAATATTAAAATGACTGCACAAAATTCACCAACTTTGATGTTTTTTTTAAATGTACACTGCCACAATACAATCTAATAAAATTAATTTCAAATGAAGTTAAAGACAACTAAGCACTACTAGAGCTATCATAGGGAAAAAACCAAATGAACTTTTTTGGCCAACCCAGTTAAGTACCAACATCACAGTAATAATCATCATCATCCTAAAACAGAGAGGAAAGGAGAGTGAAAATCTTGGGAATTATATGGAAAAAAGATAGAAAGTGAGTGTGTGGTTATTAAATAAGTAGAACATCATTTAACTTCAAAAAAAAAATACAAAGACACACCAAGAATCATGTTAACAGCGGCCAGTGGGAAATAAAAAGCAAAACAAGAACATGTTATAAAACATTAGGTACAGTGTGACTCCAATTCTGGCAAATAACCACACCTACACACATCTACCTACTTCAAAAAGAGAGTGAAAGAAAATGAATGGAACATTAACATCCACTCTCTGAGCAGTGGGATTATGGTTGACTTTTATTGTCTTTTCTATTTCCACGTCTTATGCAGCAGACATGTTATTACTTCAGAAGTCAAAATAATTGTAGTTTTAAAGGTTACTTTTAAAAAAGAAACTTAACACCAATCCAGGTCTCAAATGGCTGAAGGTCTCTTACAAAGCAGCTATGAGAGGGAACAAGTGGAGCCTTAAGAGGATGGGCCTGTGTTTGGGACCATGTTTCATGGGGGCGACCAAAAGATGAACAGGGGACCCTCACGCCACCAAGCAACTGTGAAAGATGATGCCTGGAAGTGTTGGGTCAGGAGTGGCAGAGCTCTGTAAAATAAGAAAGAATTTCAAAAAAAAAAAAAAAAAGAAAGAAAGAAAGAAAATGGGAGTGATGACTTCAACAGTACCCACCTTAAAAGAGACAGACTGTGAGGGCCTTAAGAAAAGGAATGAAGAGAATTCTAGAGAAAGCTAATCAGTAGCCTACTTTCTTGGCCTGGCTAAAACAGATGATCACTCACCAAAACTAAAAAGCAGAAGATCAAAATGGCTGAGAGAAGGAACTGTGGGCCCCTGCTGGAGTCAAGGCTGGGACAGGCTATCTGGTCTCAGAGAGGACCAAGAATTTCCTTTGTTTCAGCATCCATGTAAGAGAAATAGATCTGCTGACTCTGGGGTCATCGATAACCATAAACCAGAGCCCAGAAAGAATGCCCACGGGGTCTGAAAAGATTGAGGTAAACAGGGTATCCTGCTTTGCAAATCTTCCACACTTGTCTTCAGTCCCCACTTCTTCCAGCTTGAGTTAGCTTACCTCTTTGGCAGAGATTCCTTGTAGCTCACATGCAGAGGCAGATAGACAGCAGACAACAGAAAAAGGAGAACAGACAGAACAAAAGAACAGAATACACAGAACAGAGAGCAGAAGGCAGCACTGGGGCCCTAGCAGCTTCTGTTCAGGGCCCACTCTCCTGTGACACGCTTCTTACTCAGGGTCACTGAGTGAGCACCGATCCCCCCCAACCCAGCACCTCTGCACCTTTCCCACGAGCTGTCCTTCTTGAGTAGCAACCTAGGATCAAAGCATGGTAAGGTTCATTCAGATCACCCACAGTGCCCCTATATCGCAAATGAAAAAAAGAGGCAGAATAGAGGACACTCTGTGCCTATCAAAGTCAGATGAGATAACACATTATCCTAAAACCATCTGTTTAGGACCTGGCCTGAGGTTACAGACTTTTGTAGTGACACAGCCAGGACAATAAGGTCATCATCCTGATGGCTGCCCCTTTTTCGGGCCCTCCTCACTGCCCATGAACTAGAGTGCACTCTCCACTGCTCACTGGAAAAGCTCCAATCCAATCCAACCCACTGCAATCCAATCCAATCCCCAGGCTCCTCTTCAGCAGATGTCAACATATAGAGTAATATAGAAGGCCAAATCACATTCAGGTATAATGGACGAGAATTGATTGTGTGCCATTTTGAACCTAGGCCCAAGACCCTTTGTTTACTTCTGCTCACTCTCTTGGAACCCCACTCTACAGCCAGGAGAACAAGCCAGAGGTAGCCTACATATAAAGATGAGATCCCCCAGCAAGCCCCCAGCCGACCCAGGAACTAACTTAGACACATGAGCAACCCCAGTCAAGTACAGAGCTGCCAACATGAGCCCAGCACAAACTGTTGGCTGGAGAATCATGAGCTATGTAGACTAAGTTTTGGAATAGTTTGTTACACAGCAAAATCTAACTGATACAATGGAAATATATCATTTTAATGTTAATACTTCTGATCTTAAAAGTATTACATACTTATTGAAGAAAGGCAGCAAATACAGAAAAGGAGAAAATTACCCATAATTTATCATTAGAAGAATAAACCAATCCTCTGTTGTTTTTCTTTCTAATCTTCAGTCTATATGAGTGAGTTAAAATGGGATCAGTTTATTTATAATTCTATGTCTTGCTCTCCCTTCACTCTATGGTTTTTATGCCATGAAAACATAATTTTAATGGTTTCATAATACCATTTATCATGAATGCACAATAATTTAAAGCTGTGCCATATATTTTTATAGTTCTACAACTATACACATAATTTTTTATTACTGTAAATAATGCTGTTTATTTGAACACAGAAATTATTATCCACTTCTATGATTATTTCTTTAGAGTAAAATCCTAGAAGTGAAATTCGTGATTCAAAGATATGGACTGCTGGTAATCCACCAAAGCTGGTCCCCGGCACACACGCACATGCACACATGTACACATACCCCTCCTCACTGGCAGCACCTGTTTTTTTCAAATGTTCACCTTACACACTGCCATGTGCTCAGAGTTGGGGACTCTCTCTAGCAAAGGAAAGAGAGAAGACTCTTGATTAGTCTAAGCTGTAGGCTAATTCCAGTTCACTGCCTGCTTTTGTAGGGGTGATTAATGCCATTCTGGCCTGTGAGATGTGAGGAAAAGTCTCTTGGGGAGCTTTGAAAAGATTTTCCTTATAAAACAATACCTGTGCAGGAAGGAATGGTCCCTTTTCTCGACTTGAGGCATCAGTGCTTAGGATGTGTTGTCTGGAACCGATGCTGCCATCTTGTGACTACAAGGAGCTGAGCCTGAGGAATGAGCCAATACACTGAGGACAGCAGGGCAGGGGAAGGAGAGAACCACGTCCTTTGTGGTGATGTTGAGCCACTAAATTCCCTGGAAACACACACCTCTGGACAGTGGGGTAATAAACCTAAACCTCCTATTCCTAACCAGGTTTGCCGTTTCTTATGGCCAAAAGAACAGACACTCTTCCAAAGCTTTCTTTGTACATTACCAAACTGAGCTCCCAGAAAGACTGCAGCAATGAACCTACTTTTCAGCACTCGATGGGCTCATGCAAAAGCTATAAAATAACTGGGGGGAAAGGACAGATGTAAAATATTCAATATTTGAACCTCAAAAAACCTAATACATATTTCATTTGTTCTATTTCTTTAAAATGTCTTCTAGTAAGTTTCTTTGTTTATGTAAGTCCAACAATGTGTTGTGAGAATTTTTCTATGGGTTTTATACTATTTGTGGCTATTGTGAAGAAGCATTATTTCCCATTATAGCTAACATTATATTATATGCCAGATTATTGCTGGCATATAATATAGCCATTATTCCTATATATTCCTATATATATTCCATATATATGTATGTGTGTATATATATACACACACCTATGAGTTTACTGAGCTCTCATTAATTCTATGAGTGCTACCATACATTTGCTTGTTTTTATTGGTCTGTACTTAGGTTGTTTATTATTTAAAAGCCTTTTCTTCCTATTATCAGGTACACTTTAAATACATGTTTCATACTTTACTGCACTGGCAAGCAATGCCAGAACAATAATGAAAATCATCTTAGTTTAAAAAAAAATGTTAACAGAAATCTCTAGAGTTTCCTACTAAGTATGATATTAGACATTTATTTAAGATATATGTATGTGTGTGAATATATCTAAACACATTTTCATTTTTTGGTTTACAATATACTTAAATCATGCTAAAGAAATACCCTATTTTTCTAACAGTTTTATTTCTTAAGAATGGATGTACATATGGCTTATCTACTCAAATAATTGACTATAATGTCTATTTGCACACTTCTTAAAAAAGATACTTCTATTCCTGGCATAAAATGTTATGCCAACATCTTGAATGATTCTTCTGTTAAAGTTTCTTTTTTCCTTAACTTTTTCATATGCTTCATCATGTCTTAAAAAATCATATGATTAGGGTAGCTCTTCTACTTGAGTGAGATCACAATTATATAATGTGTGAATTATCTGTTAATTGGAAATTTAAATAAGTACATTAGTAAAATTACAATAGCAACCCATTACCCCATGAGAAAAATCTCATGAGATAAAAAGAGAAAACTCTCAACAGATTAAGTTAAACAGTTCATAGAGAAGGGAGTGTAGTCTTTGAAATGCCAGTATTACAGTACACTGACATTCTTAACAGCTCCTACTAGGTATAGTCATTGTCTAAAAGGTCACTTTTCCTTCACAGTACTTCACTAACTATGCAATACTTTCCTGATGCTGAGACTCAGCCCTGGCTTTCTGTTGTTTGGTTTGTTTTGTTCTATACTACCAGAAATAGTTCTCCATGATTCAGGCAGTGTTATATAGGAGGGGGAAAGAAAACCTTTGTTTCTCTGTGTCTAAACACAGAGAAACCAATAATGCTGAAGAAATAGCAATGCAGAAACGTAACCGGCATGTACTGGTAAGTGCCTGCAGCTCTTACTGTTAGGTGTGATGGTCACGTAGGTGGCTCTGCTGATCCTGGCTGGGATTACTTATCCTGGTATAATTATCACCCTGGAGTCAGCCCACTATTTACTAATTTATGAAGTCCTTGGCAGGGAAAACTGGGGTCCTTTGGCTTTGCTCCAATAATGTTCTCATGGCAATGGTGGAGTGCAAGAGAATGAGCAGAAACATGCAATGCCTCTTGAGGCCTAGGCTTGGAACTGGCACACCATTCATCACCACTACAGCACTCCATCGGCCAAAGCCAAAGTCACAAGGCCAGGCCAGATGCAAGGAGTGAGGAAACAGAATCTGCCTGATTAGTGAGAAGAGTTGAAAAAGGCATGGACACAGGGAGAGTGGAAAACTGGCTATGCTTGCAGTCTACCACACTACCTCTTCTGTCTTTAGCTCACTAAGTCTCAGCCTCAGTGCCCCTGTATCCTCTTCCCTCACATCTCCCTACCACAATGTTTGACAAGTCACCCTTTTTTCTCTAGAAGAGGCAGTGCTGTTTTTTGCCTTAACACTTTAGCTGTCTCAGGGAAGGGCCCAAGGAAGCAGCTGGGCCTTCTGATGGGGAAAAAGGGTAAGAACTGTTAAGTGCGCTATTTAAAGGTATCCCAGGGGGTAGGACAGGGAAGAGAGAAAACAGAGACTCCACAGCAGACAACAGAGACCAGGCTGGGTATGGCTCAAGGGAGACCGACTACTGGGGAACCATGTTCCACATCTCTGCCTTCCAGTCACTAGGAACATAGAAAAATAAAGGCTGGGACTACACAGAGCAACACCCTTTAGAGGAACAACCTTCTCCATGTTAGTAGGATGTATAGAGTCGGGCAAGCCTGAGTTAAAGGCTTTGCCATCACTAGCTGCCTGATCTTGGGAAGCTCTATACCACTTAGGACTGTGATAAAACCAAGGGGTTAGACAAGTGTCAGTGAACCTTCAGCATCAACACTCCATAGCTATGGAGTGAGCTTTACAGGTCACCTAAGGTCTCTGTCACATATTTCCTTTTTTAGGAAACAACTCTGAAAATGCAAAAACACTTTAGCTCATAGACCGGATTTGGACTGTGGATCATAATTTGCCAACCCTTCATCTGGTGTCTCTGGAAGATGGTTTGGCTTTATTTATCCAAGTTAGAAATGCACAGTTATCCACAGGCCAAGCAGTTCCATTTTCAGGAATTTATTCTACAGAGAGGATAAAAACTCCAACACTCTATGGAGTTTTGTCACCAGGTGGAACTCTCTTTATGCACATTCACTCTTCAGGTCAACTGGTGGCATGACCGTTTCCTGCTTCCACTTTAAAGTCAGAGGGTGTACTTCCAGCAGCATAACCTTAAAGTCAGCCTCTTGAGATTGGGATTCTACTACCTTTGATGATCCACGACTGACAAAGGATTATTATTCTGTCAAAGCACCTTGTGCGACAGGAACCACACGTGTACATTTTTCAGGGCAGTGCGGGTTCACCAGTGATTGAAGAAAGGCTCAGATCTACTTCAAACAATAACATCTTTGAATTTGCTCACATTAAGAATTACCCTTATTTCCCTTATTTTAGTTATTTTTTAAAAATTATATTTTTGAATAGGTAATACAAGCACATGGCATTAGACTTAGACACTGTAAAATAATATAAAGCAATAAGAAAGTTTCCCTATTTTTAAGATAGTCTGTTACCCTCCTCAGTGACAACCACAGTCACCGGGATGTTATACATACAAGAAGTGCTAGCAATTGTGTACACCTGTGTGCACACAGGGGCACACACACGTACACACTGCTCTTTTCAAACTAACAAATGGTATGATACTAACAACACAGCTCTGCACCCTGCTCTTTCCCTCTTAATGGTAATGATATATCCCAGGCTTTATTCTACAAAGAGCTGCCTCATTCTTTTATTATCTATTTATTTATTTTTAGTTTTCTTATTATGTTTTTCCATTACCATTTAGTCCTCTTGTACCCCTCTCTCCCACCCACCATCACCACACTGTTGTCCATTTCCGTGAGTCCTTTTGCCCCATTCTTTTAAAAGACTACCACATTCTGCTCTATGGATATTCTATTATTTAACCAGTTCCTATTAATGAATATTTAGGTTGCTGCTGGTATTTTGGTATCGCAAACAATACTAACAAGCAACTTTGTACACAGGCCATTTTGCACAGATGCGAGCCTCTCTGTAGGATAAATTCCTGAAAATGGAACTGCTTGGCCTGTGGATAACTGTGCATTTCTAACTTGGACAAATAAAGTCAAACCATCTTCCAGAGACACCAGATGAAGGGTTGGCAAATTATGATCCACAGTCCAAATCTGGCCTATGGGCTAAGTGTTTTTGCATTTTCAGGGTTGTTTTCTAAAAAAGGAAATATGTGACAGAGACCTTAGGTGACCTGTAAAGCTAAAAATACTTACTACCTGTTCCTTTCAGAAAAGGTTTGCTGACCCTCTCCACCAGGCCAATTTATACTCCCCTTAGCAATGTATAACAGAGTACTTCTGCACTATTTCAGTTCTAATCTTTAGTCAAATTAAAGATTTAAAGAAATGAGCCCTAGCCAGGTGGCTCTGCTGGTTAGAGCATCATCCCAATATTCCAAAAGTTGTGGGTTCAATTCCCAGTCAGGGAACATACCAGAATCAACCAGTGAGTGCATAAATAAGTGGAACAACAAATTGATGTTTCTCTCGCTTTCTCTCTTCCCCTCCTTCCCTCCTTCTTCCTTTCTCTCCAAAATCAATAAATTTAAAAATAATTTAAAAAAAGATTTAAAGTAGTGGTGCAGGTTTTGTTTCAGCTGAAGCAAAAGCTGAAGCATCTCTAATACTTAAATACTAGCACTACGATTTTTCCAGGCAAAAATGCAGAATGCAAACATAAACTGACATTTGATTTTCTCACCTCACAGTAGCAAGTGACAAAAAAGGTTAGAATCCCCAAGTGTTGGAACTTAAAGGAACATTAAAAGTTATCTGGTCTGAGCATTATGGATTTTGTGTACCATTAATATTTAAAAAGAATTTAAAGGATTAAAACAATGTTGCCAACTTTTTATTTTGCCAAGTAAAGTAATTTAAAAATAAAAACCAACAACAACAAAAACAATCTGCTCTGTCTGTGTGGCTTAGTTAGTTGGAGCATTGTCCTATAAATTGAAAGGTTGTGGGTTCAATTCCTGGTCAGGGCACATGCCTAGATTGTAGGTTTGGTTCCCCCTTTCTCTCCTTCCCTTCCCCTCTCTGTAAAATGAGCATGTCCTTCGGTGACAATAAAAGCAATCATCAATCAATCAACATAAAAGTAATCTAAAAACCACCTTCTTTCACCATCACTTCATAAAAGAAAGGAATTATACATCAAGAATTAGGATATACCCAATCTTAGAGTAGGAGAGAATTCATTAAACTGAACACACTTGGTTTCATGACGAGCCCACCATAGTCATTTTCTTTCTGCCAATTTTGCTTCAGACTAAGAAAAACTCCATATCAAACACATGTTTGGGAACTACCCTCATTGTTTTCTAACTGATCTAAAACCCCCACAACCAAGTGACATGCTCCAGATTGAATTCTGGTGACAATGAATGCATTTGTAGCAGATTCAGAACTACACCCCAGGTCTTCTGCCTCCCAGTCTCACACCTGCTCCCTAAACCACAAGTCCTCACCTGTCTGGCATCATAAAACAGATAAACAATCCCACCAACACTCCAGCCCACTCTCTGCCTTCCCCATCTCACTGCCTTTAGGCCTTAGGTTTGATCTGCCCATCCAAAATATGTTTTTAGCCCTCTTCCTTAGGTAGAGAAACAAAATTTAAAAGACCCTGTCTTGTAAGTAGCATGAATTCTAAATTTATGCAGGCCCAAACAATAATCATCCATCCATTGTAGCTGTTTCCCTTCTCCACAATCCTTATACACAGCCTCCAGCTCTCACTCTTCCTTTATCTGCCAGAGTCTGCCCTCTTCTTTAGTGTCCATGATGGAGACAACTGGGCTCTCTGGAAATACATGCATGAGTTCTTACATGTACTTAGGAATTAATTAGCTGTGATGATTATTTATTTATTTTTAATCCTCACCGGAGGATGTGTTTATTGATGAGAAAGAGAGAGGACAACAAGGTGAGAGAGAAACATCAATTGCTTCTTGTATGCGCCCTGACCAGGGATCAAACCAACAACCTAGGTATGTGCCCTGAATAGGGAATGAACCCACAACCTTTTGGTGCATGGGACAATGCTCCAACCAACTAAGCCCCAGCGGCCAGAGCTGTGATGGTTATTTTTATGTCTTAACTTGACCGAGCTAAAGGATACCCAGAAAGCTGGTAAAACATTATTCCTGGGTGTGTATGTAAAGCTATACCTGGAAGAGATTAGGATTTGAGTTGATGAACTGAGTAAAGCAGATGGCCTTCCCCAGTGTGTGTGGGCATAATCCAACCAGTTGAGGGCCCAAAAAGAAAAAAAAAAAAAAAAAAGACAGAGAAAGGGCAAATTGGCTCCTACTGCTTGAGCTGAGACATCCATCTTCTCCTGCTATTGGACATCACATCAGGGTTTCTGATTCTCAGAACTTCAGACTCAAACTAAATTATACCACATGCTTTCCTGGGTCTCCAGTTTGCAAACAGGAGATCACAGAACTTCCCAGCCTCCACACTGCATGAGCCTACTCCTATAATAAATCCCCTCACATATATATAACCTATTGGTCTGTTCTCCAGAGAACCCTAACACATCAGCTTCCCCTGAATTTCAGAGCCAAAAAAATTCAATGGCTTTATGATATACTCATCTATGAGTATATCAGATCCAAGCCCTTGCCTTGTCCTGCTCTCCCTGTCCTTTTTCATTCAATATTCAGCTTTCTCCTGTGTGCCATGCACTGTTCTCTTGCCCCTGTGACTGCTCACCCTTGTCCTGACCCAGGAGTCAGCCTTATTCTGCACCACTTGTCCCATGGATGTGAAACTGCTCCTGGTGCAGATGCCCAGACAGACCCTGGCCTGTGCCTGCTGGGCACTGCTGCCTCCAGCCAGCCCTGCAGCTAACGCTCAATGATGCCCAGGACTGCAACACTTCTGGCAGTCCTTCCAGAATCATATCTGAGAGCAGTCAGCACTGACAATAGCTGTAATAAACACTATATTGGCTCAATCTATTCTATTTTCAATTAAAATTTTAGCTTTCACACAGCAGGGCTTTAATAGAAGTCCTAACCTGGGAGTAGGTCATTGAGAATACATAATACCTTTTTTAATGAACCAAGTAGCAGGACTTCTGTTGCCATTCCAGGTATATATTTTTTAAGTTTTCCCCTGTCTCTCATCATTCTGATATACACCTAAAGAGAATTCTTCTTCCTCAAAACACCATGTTTCTCTCTCTCCTCCATGATCATTACCTCAGTTTTGTACTCCTTTATAAAGCTTTTTAATAGGACTAACAATTCAAGAGAGAAACTATGTAGTAGATACAACGTTTAGTTCCTCGTAGTAGGCTACAGTAAAAAACATGCAAATTCTCACCAGGGTGTCACTAAATGAGACACATATCCCGAAGGGACTTGACACAGAAAAAGGGGATGTGATCTCTCTCCGCCAGCACTTCATGCTTCCCCCAAAGTGACCTCCTCAGGTTTCGGCAGCAGGCTCTGGATAACATCAGATCTCTGTGAATCGGCTCGATCTTGCAGATAATGATTTATTTATCGCCCGGAATAACAGGATGTTGGCTGAGTTAGATTTGATGTTTGGAGATGAATGAGGGGGCAGCCACAGAGACTGCCTGCTGCCCTGTTGGAAAGCAAAGCCACTATCTTGCTTATGATACCAAGGTACTAGCTTCCTGGCTTGTAGCTGACATTTGTAAAGAGAAGAGCAGAAGATGGCACGGTTCAGGCAGGCCCTCAGAGTCACGCAGTGGTAGAGGTGGAAGATGGCATAGAGGTCACCAAGAAAAGCAGTGAGTTCAATGGACATATCAACAGAATAATATCAGTAAAAATAGGGCAGAAACGTCTGTGTGAGTGTAGGCACACACACATTTACATATACATAGTAAATTCCCACCTGTCTAGGTATGTGACATACCATATGGTTAGTGACTTTTCTCAAAATTTCATTCATTCATCTATTGGATTATTCAACAAATAGTTGTTGAGTGCTCAATGGGTGTTGTATATGAATGACTGAACCCTGGGAACATGAGAATGAGCTAGATACTTCATGTAGCTTACAATCTATGGCTTTCAACTGCTGCCCTTTTAAAAAATATGAAATAGTTGGGGAAGGAGGGAGCATTTAACACATCGATATTCTGGACAATTAAGATTACCATACCATAAATGGATTCTCAATTTACAAATAAGTAGACTCACCTATAAGTAGTCTACTTATAAATAAGCCAAAAAATCCCTGGCTGGTGTGGTTCAGTGGCTTGAGAGCCGGCTTGAGAACCAAAGAGTCACCAGTTCGATTCCCAGTCTAGGGTACATGCCTGGGTTACAGGCTAGGTCCCCAGTGTGGGGTGCTCGAGAGGTAACCACACATTGATGTTTCTCTCTCCCTCTTTCTCTCTCCTTTCACCTCTCTAAAAATAAGTAAATAAAATCTTTAAAAAAATAAATAAGCCTAATCTGTTCATTCACAAATGTTTATTGGGCCAGCCATGTGCTAGTCACTCATATAAAAATCTGAGTTATGAAAATGACTAACAAAATTCCTTTAATACAGCTGATGAAGGCTTTAATGAAGGATGGAAAAAAATTCTGGGGGAATGAGGATTGGGCAAGTAGTAATGGCTGAAAGGAGGGCAGCACTTAGACCTTTCAGCAGAGTCTTAAAGAACGAGTAAGGCCATGCCAGGCAGGCAAGAGGCTGGGGAGTTCATTTCAGATGGAGGGAACAGCAGGTGCATTCCCAGCTGAAACAGTGCCTGCAGGGTGAGCAGAGTGTGCATCTGGGCAGCAGCCAACCATCAGCAGAGAGAGGAAAACAGAAGCCACATCTTGAAGGGCTCTGTATGCCCTGACAACTTAGTTGAACTTGATCTTGCAGGCAATGGAAAACCTGTTTCCTTTGAGCATGAATGGATTAAATGATTAGATTTGCCCACTGAAACACGACTCAGGCTGAAGTAATATACACTTTGCATATTTCTGAAGGTGTGGCTGAAGGTGTAAAGACTAGAAAAAGGGAGAATGGTCCAGATTAGCCATGATGGTGCAGTGGCAGAAAGATAGTCATCATTTCTTCTTTCCAGTTTGATTCCAAACCTAAGAGAATTTAAATGAAAATAAAAGAAACATCTCTGAAAAGAGGTTACACATTACAACTGAGTCCAGTCTCTTCATTAGAAACAAAAGCCTAGAGTCATATTACAAGAGAAATAAAACTGCTTGTGCCTTTTAGTTTAGTAATTCCATTAAGGGATTCCCAAGAAAACAATCTACACTAGAGAAAAATAACTTTGTTCAAAGATGTTTTTAACTAGACACTCAGCCAACAAATGAAAATAATCCAAAAGCCTAAAAATAAGAAATGATTTAAGCCAAATGTCACCTGTTGGAATGATTAAATACTACATACATATTAAATGAACTGTAGCCATGCATACGTATGGAAGGAAAAACAGACTCCAAAATGATATATGTACAACCATAAGTGCCTACTATGTGCCAGGCCCAAAGCTAGGTTCTGGGAACACAAAAATAAGCCAGACATGGTCCTTGGCCCCTGACATCTCACAGCCCACTGGGAGAGCAGACCCGCACGTTAGAACAATGTGAGCAATAACCAAGGCAGGCACCGTGACAGCCCAGAAGACGACCTGCCCTGTTTAGAGGGATACACAGGCACACATGCAGAGATGTTTAAATCAGTGGCAGGACTCTGGTACAGATCATGATGATCCCAAACACATATCTGTTGATTCTGTTGTATTATCCTGGACATGAAAATAGAAATTGTAAAACTTAGGATAAAAAACACTGAAATCCCCAAGAACACGTGTAGTAGTCCTTAGACCCTGGTTTGAGAAACAAAGATCTAAAAGTGGGAGGGTAGGAGTGGAAGGGATGAAAACAAGGAATTACCCAACAGCATTTAGCTCCTGATTATGACTGAGTCAGAGAGGACATCAAAGATTGAAGCCTCAGCATAAGGGAGAACAGCAGCAGGGCTCCCAGAGATAAGAACCCCAGAAAGAGGTTCAGGCTTGAGAGTACAAGTAAGTTCCATTTCTGAAATAGTGAGTTTAAGGACCATTTAGGAGGAGAAAGGTGGAGGTATTCAAACGTTGCTAAAAATTTCTCTCAGGAGATTTGGAGGCAGTCTCAGCATCTAACCTCACCTTCTACAGAGAGTTGTAGCTGGAAATGAATGCTGAACAATAGGTATGAGCATCCCTAACTAGCATTACCAAATATAGAAGATATACCCCTTTTGGTCCCTCAAATATTTGTTAAGCATTTACTTCCTTTTACAGTATCTCCATCAACTTGATGAAATAATAAATGGGGTAAATAATAAAAGATAAACTATAATAAATAATAAATTATGGAATAAAGGATCAGGCTTCAGACAGAGTAGATATAGCAGTCTTACATTTTTCCATGGGAAAATTCTTCTTCTATAATGAATATAATTTGGAAATGATTTGATTACTATAGCATGAAAGCTAACTGATACATTCATTACTATCTCCTACCAAGCCTGTGAACTTCTGAGATAAGGACTGTGAAATTATGTCTTATGTAAATTTCTAACAAATATCTGGAAAATAGCAAATAATTACTATTTGTAGAAGGAGTTTTGCAAGCAGAAAAATACTTTGTATGGCTCCCAAACATGAGGAAATTCCAAAGTGCTCTAAGAGAGCATTTGTGGATTATACATACTGCTGAGTTCCACTGATGAAAACAATCTGGGTTGCCAATGTGGGGGTGGACGCTTCCATTCATTTGAATTCTACAATTACTCATATGTAAATTAGTGGCAATACAGAAAATGTGAGAAATTCAGAATTAATTTATCTTTTTAGTACTGCTGAGATTCCTTTTTTGTGTTTGTGATCTGTATGTGCCAACATAACAATTATGTTAGTTCCAGAAATAACTTGAAAAACATTTTCTATGATGCGTTTTGAGTAACAAAATTGGAGAGGATATTGTCAATCTGTTGTACATTCATGGTGTGGTGAATCTCATGCTCTTTCGCAAACATGCCTCAATGCACAAAAGAAAGTGAAAACAACACGTAAGTTGCAGGGCTGCAGAGGGAGAGCCCACAGAGGAGAAACACAACTTGGGCTGACACACTGGGTTGTACACCGAGGTGCCAGTTCTCCCTTTTCTTCTACTTGTGCAAATGGGTACACCCAAGAAAATTAAGTGAAGATAATTCTTGTTCTTCCTGACCCTCTCTCTTCCCACTCCCTTACTGTCTTTCAAGACAAACAGCATGAACTTTCAGGGGAAAGTCCAAGCAAGGATTAAGAGGGAAGCATTAGGTTTTCTTAAATCCATCAACTGAGGCTTATGAACAAAATGGAGCATCCCAAACACAGCATAATTACCTATATAACCTGTTAGAAATATAGACCTCTAGGTCCACTCACAGAAACTGAGTCAGTAAGTCTGGGAAGAGACCAGGAGGCTGCACTTTCCCAAAGCTCCCCCGCCATCCCACTACTCACACAAATGATTCTAATAACCAGCCCGTTTTGTGAACCCTGAGCAAAGAGCTGCACTCAGACTTAGCAAATAACAGCAATGACTTTCATAGGGACTGCACTTCAGAGTTTACGAAAAGTGCCTTCACATAAACCATTTCATCCCTGTTTCAAAGAAGGAAAATGAAGTTCAGAGTGGTTCAAGGTCAGAAGACTCCATGTGTCAGACCTCAGTTCAGATGCCACAATATAATGCTGTCTCAACTGAAGCATTATTTGAGCACCAAATTTCTTCTGAGCACTGGTGAACTCTAACCTCATCTTGGGTCTCATTTCAGAGTATCCAAGCAACTGAACAACTAATAACGCTGATGCATCTGAACAATTCTTCCACTTGTCCATAGTTTGGAAAGACAACCTGCATCCAAATCAACCACATTTCATTATATAAGCACTAAAAATACCCATTCAAATGGAACTTTAATAAACTTGTAGATATGCAGCTTGTAACATTGTAAAGTCATTTCATTTTATAACTTATAATAAAAAATATCTGAAGATAAAGAAAAAACAAATGTATCCACTTCTGCAAAGAAAGTAATGTGCATACCCTTATACTAATTTCCGTAACATTTTGCTGAATGCCAACTGATTTATTTTTATTTCAATGCATAATTCTAAGTTTCTAGTTAATGTAACTTACCAGAATCCCAAAGGATAAGATCAAGATCCTTTGTAATTAGGAAATATCAAATAAAGGGAGGCAAGGGTGTGTGGATGTGTATGAGGAGGCAGCAATGAGGAGGTGTGAGACTGAAACCTCTTGCTTTAGTGTGGGTTTCTGGTTTTCACTCTGTGTAGTGCTGCATCACACACTGAGGATGAGGATGGGCTATGGCAGAAAAGGCTGATTCACATACTGGAAAACAAATTGCAGACTCACGTGTAACACGGGAGAATATCAATGCTACAAACAAATTATGGTCCACAGGCTAAACCCAGGAACCTGTTTCTTTTTAATGACCCACAAATTAAGAACGGTTTTAACATTTTAAAATCATTAAAAATAAATTAGAAGAAGAATATTTCATTACAATGGCAGAATTAAGTTGTTGTAAAGAAAGCTGATATGACACAGAAAGCCTAAAATATTTACTATATGGCCCTTCAAAGAAAAAGTCTGTCAATTCCTGCTTTAGGGGAGGTATTAGGTTGCTTCCTAAAACTGACTCCGATCTGGCCTTCATTTGCTGAATATGAGATAAAATACTGAACTTAAAATCATCTCTGATATCTTTTCTTTGATATTGACCTAAAAAGCATACCAGTATCATTACCTCTGCTGGGGTGTCCCAGTATTGAATTGAGATGATTCTTGCAGCTTCCTGACCCAGGAGAAGGAGCAGGGCAGGGTTTCTGCACATGCAATCCCATTATTATTGGAACAGAATGGCGGATGCATAAAGGGAGGCAGCTAAGCATACCAAACCAGCAGAGACCTCTGCATGGGCTATGTTTCAGCCCTCCTTTTATCGAGGAACGGATGGCTTGATACTATCAACAAATAGCCGTTGCCATTTTCCCAGCATTAACATTCAAAAATCAGAAATACAGCATGTAAAGTGTAATTCAAAATGGAAAGGCAGGAGCTGCTGTCTCCTCCCTTCTACTGAAGGCCTGAGGGTGGCCTTTCAGGGTCCAGACAGTTCCAGTCCATTAGCAGCCTGAGTTCTGCCATCTCTGACAGCAGCACAAATTATAAAGCATTTGCTATTGTTATACCACTCAGCTAATTTGTTTGTCAGAACATTTCAAACAAACCCCGCAATTTCAACTGGAAAAAGTGGAGAGCCTCACTCCTTTGAACTGCCTGCTAGACTATGCCATGCCACAGCTTGCTGGGGCGTGTGAATAAGAAAACATTCTCCATTAAGAAATTAATGTTTGTAAACACCCTGGAAAACCCAATAATAAAAGTAACCAGAATGGTTTACTATTCACATTGCAAGTACATATTTTAATTTGTGGCTTTATCACACACATTGATTGTTAGTTCAGCTCTTTTATTGTTAAATGTTTGATACTAAATTTTTGTTTGGCTGGTTGCATATGTTGGTTCAACTCAAAGCATTTTACTTACATGTCAAACAACACCGAATCCAGCCCTCTTTCCCACTGTTTTTAACTCAACTTTCTGTTCACAACACTTTCCAGTTTGTAACAAATCTAGTTTAGATTACAAGGTAATGAAGAAGGTGCACTTATGCTGAAGAACTCCAAAGGCTTGTTTTCCTTTTGAAAACTTGAATACGCTTTAACCAGCCATTACACTGAATTGAATCCCAGCTCTGCCAGTTACTGGTGGGATGTGCATGGATATGATACTTGATTCCCCTGAGCCTCAGTTTCTACCTGTCAGATGAGGTTAATATGGCAAATGATGGTTTTGACTTAGCAAATTTACTAAAAATCATTGAATTATACATTTAACATTGGTAGATTTTATAATATGCAAATAATTCCTCAGTAAAGTTGTTAAAATGTTAATTTAAAAAATTGTAGTTAAAGGAGGAAGTCATAGGCAAGAAACCATCAGTGGGTACAGGCTCATGGAGGATGGGAGGCCAGAGGAAGGTTGGAGTAAGCAGGTCAAGCCAGAGAGAATGAAGAGAACTTTAAGAGTGTGTTTAGGGGTCACATCCTACTTAAAACCATCTTCCTGGATTCCCCTGGCACCACAGCTCCTCTGCTCCTCAAAGTTCATCACGCTCTTTTAGAGGTGGCAGTTTGGATATGACTTCTGTTAATCCAAACATCACACTGCATGGCAGCTCTTTGTTCAAAAGTCGGACCCTCACCAAACGGGGAGTTCCTGGGGCTCTGAAGCTGTGTGTTCTGGCAAGCCTCGGCCCTGACTCAGCCCAAGAGCTCAAGAATGTTAGATGAATGAAAGAATGAATAAATAGTGCTACAGCAAAAAGGCAAAAAACAAAAAAGAGATGACTCTGAAGAGTCAATGAAATATATATGTATATGCAAATTGCTTAGTGTGGCAGACCCTTCTGCATGGCGTGGGCCCAGCTCCCACTCGGAGATGCACAGGACCCACGCCCACAGATAGGTTCTCTCGTGGGTAATCAGATTTGCAATATAGCTAGGCTGCTCTGAGGCTTGCTTTTGCTGAAAACTCCCTCAGCCTGCAAGTGCTGAACCTTGCAGGGACTAGTGTAACCAGCTCAACCACTTTTGCCTTTTCATTTGCTAATATCCTTCTTCTGTGATGTGATGAGGGGCATTGGCTCCTTTTGTTACAACCCGGGCATAGTGAGTGAGGACCATCTTGTAATGTGAGGAGATAGATAAAGGCCTATCATGGTGGAGGCCGGGGCTTTTGCTCCCCTTGAGAGAAAAGCCATGCTGTCATCCTTTTTCCTCCACTGGACTCAGCAGTCTACATGAATGTTTTATTTCATCCATAATGACGTGGACACTGCTAGCCGGTGTCCACATCAGCTTAGCACAATGCCTTACACATAGCAAGCATTAAGTGAATAGTGGTTCTTTTTGTTATTAACAAAACATGCCAAAAATGATGCCACAGAAAGAAGTTTATTTTTAAGCAACATTAACCTATAAAATAAAGATGTGCAAATGCATAGAAGACCTAATATTAGATGACTCCCTGCCCTAGTGTAGGGCCCCAAATATTGGCCAGAACTCAAAAGACCTCACAGAACTATCTACATTTGTGATCAGAATTCTCCAATGCCACAATCAGCAGCAACCACACTCTCTCTAAACCCTGTCAGATTGCTAAGGATTCACTCTTCAAGGTTCTAGTCTGAATGAGAAAGAACAAAAGCAACAGAGAGCAAGAGAGAGTAGAAGCAAGAGTTCCCGGCTGCTTCTTTTTCCTCTCCCCAAGGGTAAAACACTGCTCAGCAAGCACATCAGGGACCTGCTGGGCTATTTATTTAGCTGATAGCAGATAAGGTTCCTTCAGTCACCCAGTAGATATTTATTGAGCCCCTACTCTGGGCCTGACGTTGTTCTAGGCTGTAAATACATCAATGAATAAAGCATTTAAACCAGGGGTGTCCAACCTGAGGCCCACAGGCCGCATGCAGCTCAGGATGGCTATGAATGCAGCCCAACACAAAATCATAAATTTACTTAAACATAAGGTTTTTTGGTGATTACATGTTGCAGTGTATTTAATGTGTGGCCCAAGACAACTGTTCTTCTTCCAGTGTGGCCCAGAGATGCCAAAAGTTTTGACACCCCTGATTTAAACACATTCAAGAATGACATCAAGAAATCTGATGTCAAGATTTTCTGTAACTTGGTAGTAAATAAGATGTCAGCAAACAGCCCTCAGACTCATCCACACATGGAAACGTCACACATGACAAAGTGGCATTGCACATCAGTGAGGAAAGAATGGGTATTCAGTAAGTCTTGCTGCAATAACTGAATATCTATAGGGGGAAAAACAATCCCTACCTCACTTTATACACTTAATTTAATTCCAAGTGGGTTAATGGTCTATATATTAAAACCAAAACTTAAACTCTTACTGGAAAACATAGGTAAATATCTCTAGTCTGCTGACATGGATGGAGTCTTTATAAAACAAAAAGCACAAATCACAAGGGAATGAATAAATAACCTCAAATACATCAAAATTCATCAAAATATTCCATTAACAAAGATAACAAATGGAAATATATTTGCAACTCAGTAAGAAAAAGACAATCAAAATGCAAAATGGGTAAAAGACATGAACAGATAATTCATAAAAGAGAAAACTCAAAGGATTGGTGAATGCATTAAAATATGTTCAACCACCCCACTGGTTAGGGAATCACAAATTAAAACCAGAATAAGATAATATTTCATCTCTGTTGTATTTGCAAAAGACCTTTTAACTCTGACAGTACCAAGTGTTTGGTAAAAACATAGGCCATTCTGGTAAACTGCTTTGGAGAAGAGTATGGCAATACCCAGCAGAAGTGACAGAATGCTTACCCCACTGTCCCACTGCTCCACCCCTAAGTACCCTAGGACCCTAAGTAGATACACAAAGCCAGAGCAGCACTTCTTTAAACAACCAAAATATATGGCAAAAGAGAAAGGATGACTTAATTATGTAGTATTCCAATACATGAATACAGTTAGCTCTAAAAATGGATGATCAGACTTCCAGTCAAGATGGCAGCACAGGTAAACATACCTCACCTTCTTGTATAGCCACATCAAAATCACAACTAAATTATAGAACCACCATCACTCAGAAATATCAGAAACTGAGTTGAATGGAAGTCTGACAACTACAGAATTAAAGAAACCACATCCATCCAGACTGGTAGGAGTGCTGCAGATGTGGAACAGGCTGGCTTTATATCGCTGGTCATGGCACCACCACACACTCTGTTTTACCAAGCCAGAAACCTGGGAGCCTGCCATTATTACCTCCTCTGCTCCTTTATCCTCCACATCCTATCAGTCACCAAGTTCTACTGATTGTACTGCTAAAAAATCTTTTAAGTAGAATACACCTCTCCATTGCCTGTACAGTCTTCCCTAGTGTAGGTCATCTGGCTTAACTGAAATAGCCTCCTAACCACTCTTCCTACCTCCAGTCTTGTCCTTCCAGTCCATTCTCCCCCTTTGGCCAAAGGAACCTTCTGAACCAAATATTTGATTTTCAGAAATTTGCTTAGAATCTCTCACTGGCTTTCTGTTGCCTTTAGGGATAATTCTCAATACACCTTACACAGCCTTTCATGACCTGTCCTCTCCCTACCTTTCTGACCTCAACCCTTGCACTCCACCCATTCAGATACTTTGACTGCATCTCACTTCCTTAAATGTGCCATGTGCTGTTCATTCTACCTGAAACGCAATCCACCTCTGCTTGCTCTGGCTGCTCCTGCTCACCCTTCAAGACTCAGTTAAACAGTTACCTTACCTGGAAGGCTTTTATGAACCTCCCCCCAGGCTAGGTTAGGAACTTCCACTATGATCCCCTGGCAACTTTTTCTTCCTTTGCAACAGTATACCACAATTCACAGAGCAGCTCAACTATCTTTTCAGATGGACTACAGACTTGATGACAAGATTGGGCCATGCAGAGCCTGCTCACTCACAATGGATCCTGCCACATAGTAGGAGGTTCATTTAAAATATTTGTTTGATGAGTGTTACCACATCACATTTAGTTTACATGCAAACAAAGCTTGGAAACAGCCTCGGTTGTTTCCTTCAACTTGAAGATATGCACAATTCTCAATTCAGAAAGTTATCTATCATCTGCAGTGTATGCTTTATTCTCCTGCCACTTTGGCAAGCATCACCTGCCACCAGAGAAGCAGTCCATCTACAGGAGCAAGAGGTGGCAAGGCTCAGAACTAGCCAGCTTGATGTTCAAACCTCAACAAAGGCCCCATGCATTTTCAACAGTGTCATACCTCAGTTACAAGGGAGGCACAATGTATGAAATCTTGTTAGGATTACAATGACTGAAGGGGAAAGACTTTTGGCAAAAGGATTGGACATTTATATTTTTGTGCTGGGATTTATGTCTAAGGCACGGCTGGATATACTGAAGCAGCCAAGGATAGAGGCTGCATGTGAGTTCTCCAGCAGTTTTCCTAGAGCAGAAGCTCTCAATTTTAAATCCCCAACATTCCATCCCATTTTTTTTAGGCAAAAACATTAAGCATACAAACTGTGGTACCAGAATGACTGGTTTAAAATCCCTGCGACATCATTTATTAGCTATGGTATACCAGGCAAACTACTTAGCCATTCAGTGTCTAGCTTCCTCACTTGAACATGGCAATAAAATAGCATTTATTTCATAGCTTTGCTCTGAGGATTAAATAAGCTAATTACATGTAAGGCACTTAGAGTAAGAGCTCAGTAAATATTAGACATATCGAGGGGTATAGGAATAGGTTTGGAGGAAAAGGGAGATGAAACAGGACAAAAAAGACAGAAGCAGAAGTAATCTACTGTTTAATAACAATCAAGCACTTTGAACAGATTATCACTCAAACCTCAGAAAAACCCTTTCATGCAGGTTAACCAGACCAAGTCACGCAGCTAGTAAATAGCTGAACTGGATTTGAATCCAGGCACTCTGTCTCCAGAGACCAAGTCCTGAACCACCAAGAAATGATGTCTCCTTGCCTTCCCATCTGCTCTTTGGGGAATGGAATTCCTGAATTGTAAAGAAGAAAGTGAAGCAAGAAGATGTAAGGAATGGAAAGGAAGAATAAACAAAACAAGGCCAGACTCATCTGCTTTCTCAATTTAAAACAGGTTTCCTTTTATCACCCCTTCACAGACACAACAGAGCCCACTATCTTTGCAGACATTTTACTTTGAATTCTGTAGGCGAGGTAGAAATCAAAATCACAGCAGACTGACAGATCCTCCTCAGCCAATGAGATCTGAATGTGAGATGGAAACAAGGGATGTGAACGTGAGGGCAGGCAGGAGAGCAGTGAATGGGAGCAACAGGCACACAAATCATACCTCTGTCTAGAGTGGCAAGACCAGCGGGGGTGCTTTACCATCAGACAGACAAAGGATTCAAAATCTTGTTGGGCCTGTAACATGAGAAAAATGCCTTAGCACCTCTGAGCATCCCTTTTCCATCTGTAAAATGTTAACAAGAACATCTGCCTCTCCAGGGATAATCACCTGACATAGTGTTAGCATCAGGGAGACAGCCACCCTCATACATTGCTGCTTGGGTGTAAAATGGAGGGCAATTTGGTAATCTTTCTCTTCCTCTCTTTTTTCAATTTAATACTCTCACATAACACTTACAATATGCCAGGTACTATGCTAGTCACTTTATAAGTATTTCTTTAGTAGATTGCTTGCAAAATGGAGGCCATCCTTTCCCTGACTATCTGCTGTCCATGGAGAGTCCCCTCCCATGCAGACTCTGACCTTGGCCGTGGCACTTGCTTTGGTCAGTGACACAACGGCAAAATATGACACAAGCAGAGATGTGAAAAATGCTTGGGCTTTGGGGTTCACTGTCTCTTGCTGCTCTTTGGAGCCCTGAGATCACCATGTGAAGAAACTGACCTGACTGAACACGAGCGATCACATTCCATCCCAAATGAGGATCTTGCAGGACCAACTCACATGTCAGCTGCCAGACATGAGAGTGAGGCCATCCTACATCCTCTAGCTACCAGCTGACCTGTATCATGTGTAATCACCAGGTGATCACAGAAGCATGAGAGAACCCAGCAGAGCCCAGATTAGAAGAGCCTCCCAGCCAACTATAGGCTCATGAGCAAAGTAAAATAGTTATTGCTGTTAAGCCACTAAGTTTGGGGGGTGATCTGTTTGTTATACAACACAAACTAAATGAATGGATACAATCCTCATGGTAACCCTTTTTGGTAGGTACTACTATTATTTCTATTTTAAAAATCAGGCAATTGAGGCAACGAGAGGTTAAGTGACTTGCACAATTTGTAAATGACAGAGTCAAAATGTAACCCCTAGCAATCAAGCTCCAAGTCTGTGCTATACTTGGATATCTTAGATATAAATACAGATAAAGATATAACACAGATACAAATAAGAAATAGACATAGGTATAGATCTCTCCCCTGTACTATGCTGCTTCACCTACCAAAGATTTTCATATCACTTGACCTAGAAGTTCTACTATAATCTGTCATACAGATACACTTGCACACATATAAAATAATGTATGTATAAGATCATTCAAGTCAGCACTGCCGATCATAGCAAAAGACCAGAAACAACCAATTGTAGTGCATCCACATAAAAGTATCCCATAGGTAGTCACGGAAAGAGTCAGGTAGATCTACAAATACTGATCTTCTATACAACTGAAAAAAGTCAAGTGCACATATATGCTACACTTACATTTGTGTGTAAAAAATGGGAAAAAAAGCATGAATATACACCTTCTTGTGTATGCATAGATTATGTGTAGGAAGACACAAGAAATGGCTTTAACATCAATTACTTCTGGGGAAAGGGACCAGCTCGCTGGGCAACAGAAGAGAAAAAACAATTTTCACAGCAAACTTTTTCCTACTGTTTGAACTTTATACTGTGTAAGTGTATCACCTATTAGTTTTCCCCTAAAAGGGTGTTATGAACATGAAGGGAGACAACAGGTGCCTGGCACAGAAAACAAAGCCAATACACAGTAGTTAACTTTGTAATTATTTTTTCCACAACTGATTTCTAACTCTTATTTTTAACTGAATTTATTGGGGTGACATTGGTTAATAAAATTAGAGAGATTTCAGGTGTGCAATCCTATAATACATCATCTGTACTTTGCACTGTGTGTCCACCACCCCAAGTCAAGTCTCCTTCCATCACCACTTAGCCCTGCTTTACCCTCTCCTACTACCCCCACCCCACTTTCCCTCTGGTAATTTCATACTGTTCTCTGTGAGTTCTGGGGGGGGGGGCGTTGTTTAACCTCTCCACCTTTTTCATCCAACCCCCTAAACCCCTTCCCTCTGACAGCTGTCAGTCTGTTTTCTGAGTCTGTTTCTATTTTGTTCATTAGATTCCACATATAAGTGAAATCACATCATACTTGTCTTTCTCTGACTGGCTTATTTCACTAAGGATAATACTTTCCAGGTCTATCCATGCTGTTACAAAAGGTAAGATTTCCTTTTTTATGGCTCAGTAGTAGTCCATTATACAAATGTGCCACAGCACTTTTATCCACTCATCTACTGATGGACACTTCAGCTGCTTCCAAATCTTGGCTATTGTAAATAATACTGCAATGAACATAGAGGTGCATATATTCTTTTAAATTAGTGTTTCAGATTTCTTTGTATTTGTTCCCAGAAGATGAATCACTGGGTCATAAACTCCATACTGCTTTCCACAGTGGCTGCACCAATCTGCATTCCCACCAACAGTACAAAAAGGTTCCCCTTTCTCCACATCTTCACCAGCACTAACAGGTTTGTTGATTTATTGATGATAGCCATTCTGACAGGTGTGGGGTAATAAGTCATTATGGTTTTAATTTGCATTTCTCTGATGATTAGTGACACTGAGCATGTTTTCATATGTCTATTGGCCATCAGTATGTCCTCTTTGGAGAAGTGTTTATTTAGGTCCTTTGCCCAGTTTTAATCGGATTTTTTTGTGTGTGGTGTTGAGTCATATAAGCTCTTAATAAATTTTGATCATTGGCAAATGTGTTCTCCTATTCAGTGGGCTGTCATTTCATTTTGTTAATGTTTTCCTTTGCTGCACAAAAAATTTTAGTTTGATGTAGTCTTATTTGTTTATTTTTTTCTTTTGTTTCCCTTGCCTGGAGAGATACATCAGAAAAAATGTACTGCTATAAGAAATGTCTGAGATTTTCCTGCTTATGTTTTCTTCTAGGATTTTTATGGTTTCGAGTCTAACATTTAAGTCTTCAATCCATTTTGAGTGTATTATTGTGTATGATGGAAGAAGGTAATCTAGTTTCTTTTTTCTTTTTTTGCACAAACCTGTTCAATTTTCCCAACACCATTTATTGAAGAGACTGTCTTTAGCCCATTGTATGTCCTTGCCTCCTTTGTCAAATATTAATTGTCCATAAAAGCATGGGTTTATTTCTGGGTTATCTATACTATTCCATGATCTATATGTCTGTTTTTTTATGTCAGTACCATGCTGTTTTGATAACTATGGCCTTATAGTAAAGTTTGATGTCAGGTAGCATGATTCCTCCAACTTTGTTCTTCTTTTTCAAGATTGCTGTGGCTAATTGTTTTTTTTTTGGTGGTTTCTAACTCTTTTTAATACAAGTGATTTTTTAAAAGTAACCAATCCTCTGAAGCTCCTGATTCTGCATAGAAAAGAACCCATTTTGGGTGCAAAAATGAAGAACAAAACATTAACTTGCTATGTGAAGAGGGTAGAAAATAATCCAACACATGGCTTCTCTAGTGGTCATGACATGGAGTTCAAAGCATTGAGCAGGGTGGTAATGTGCCATCCGAGCCTCCTGAGTCAGTTTCTAGGCAGCAGAGTATAATGGCAAAGGCCAGAGCTTTGGAGTCAGGCAAACCCAGGTACAAATCCCAGCTCCAATACTTAGCCGAGTGGCCTTGAACAATACATTTTCCACAGGACTCTTAATCCATGTACATAGTACCAGATGCATAGAAAAAGTTTGCTAAATGCCAATTTATCAATTATCATTGGGGACATCCCATTTGAGGTCTAATAATCTCTCTCCTGTGCACACTCCCTCTCCACACACACAGTTAGCAACCTTAGGTATATATTAGAGGATTTCCACTTCTCCCTTCCTCCTACATCAGCAAGTTCAGTTGACTCTAAACCCAAAATACATCCTGTCTCTCTACCTGTCTCCATCACCCCCGCACAGGAAGGTGGTCTCCTTTACTTCTACCATCACTTCCCACAATCCATTCTATATACAAAGGCTAAGCTGATCTTCAAAAAAGTAAACCAGATCACATCATTCTATTCCTCTGCTTAAAATTCTCTAAATAACATCCCTCTGCATTTAGGCTGAAATCCAAATTTCTTACCATTGCCAGTAAGACCTTCTAGAACTTGGCCCCTGCCTATGTCTCCAACCACACTTCATTCCACCCCTTATACCCCACTCTGCATTAGCCCTGGTATCTTCTGTTTCTCATATAGGCCAAGCCTGTTCCTACCTCAAAGACTTTGCATTTGATGTGTCTCAGTCTGGAACACTCTTTCCCCAAACCTTCACACAGTTGACTTCTTCACAGCATATGTTCAAATGTCAACTCCTTAGAAACATCTTCCCCGACCATGCAAACTAAAATGGGTTTTCACCCTGAGTCACTCCCTACTTCATTATCCTGCTTTATTTACTTTCTAGCACTCATCACCATGTAAGATTATTTGTAAGTCTTTAATCCATTTTGAATTTATTCTTGTGTGTAGTATAGGAAGATGTTCTAGTTTCATTTTCCTGACACATCTGTCCAATTTTCCCAACACCATTTCTTGCATAAACTATCTTCAGCTTTGGGAGAGTTGTGGCCAAGATGGAGGCATAGGTAGAAACCCTTCGTTTCCTTGCACAACCAAAAGGAGGATAAGAACCAATCTAAAATCAATAAACAAACAGAAGCACCAGAAATCAAACTGCACAGAACTCTGACAACCAAGGAATTAAAGAAAAAATAAACCAGAACAACCAGACTGGTAAGGCGGCGGATGGCACGGGCCCAGCCAGCTCGGAAAAACCCAGGCGAGGCTGTGGACCTCGTTGGTGGGGTGGCTAAAGGTGAAACTGACATTCAGAGCCCACTGAGGACTAAGGCAAGGGTTGCCCAGGTGGAGAAACTCCCAGTCTCAGAAGAGAGTCCATTGGAAAGTGGGCTAGAGACAAGCAGGCAAGCTTCATTGTTACCTCTCTGGCCCCTCACCCACAGGCAGCGCTGCAGAGCAGTAAAGAGGGCTGCTCTGCCCAGGTGAATACCTAAGGCCCTGCCCCCTTACAACTTATCCGGTGCATCAAGACAAACAATTACGGCCCAAATGAAAGAACAGAGCAAAACTTCAGAAAGAGAACTAAGCGATGAGGCAATAGTCAACCTATGTGATGGAGAATTTAAAGCCCTGATAATCTAAATGCTCACAGATCTGATCGAGCTTGGTCACAAAATGAAACAAACAAACAAACAAAAAAAGAAAGAAACACACCCAAAATGAAATAAAGCAAAATATTCAGGGAACTAAGTGACAGGAAGGAAACCGGGACTCAAAGCGATGATTTGGAATAAAAGGAAAAAATAACCATCCAACCAGTTCAGAATGAAGAAACAATAATTCAAAAAAAATGAAGAGAGGCTGAGGAATCTCAGGGACAACCTGAAACATTCCAATATCATAGGGGTGGCAGAAGGAGAGGAACAACAGCAAGAAATTGAAAACTTATTTGAACAAATAATAAAGGAAAACTTCCCCAATTGGGCAAAGGAAATAGATGTCCAGGAAGTCTAGGAAGCTCAGAGAGTCCCAAAGAAGGTGGACCCAAGGAGGAACACACCAAGGCAGATCCATCATTAAGCTACACAAGATTGAAGATAAGGAGAGAATTTTAAAAGCAGCAAGAGAAAAGAAGACAGTTACCTACAAAGAAGTTCCCATAAGGCTATCAGTTAATTTCTCAAAAGAAACCTTGCAGGCAAGAAGGGGCTGGAAAGAAGTATTTGAAGTCATGAAAGCCAAGGACCTACATCCAAGATTACCCTATCCAGCAAAGCTATCATTTAGAATGGAAGGGCAGATAAAGTGCTTCCCATAGAAGGTCAAGTTAAAGGAGTTCACCATCACCAAACCCTTATTATATGAAATGTTAAAGGGACTTATCTAAGAAAAAGAAGATAAAAAATATGAACAATAAAATGACAACAAACTCACAACTGTAAACAAATGAACCTAAAAGAAAAGAAAAACAGTGAAAATGAAAACTAAGCAAACAACCAGAACAGAATCAGAGAAGTGAATATCACGTGGAGGGATTTCAGTGGGGAGGGGAAAAGGGAGGAGTAGTGGGGGGAAAGGTACAGGGAAGAAGTATAATTAGTAGGCATAAAACAGATGGGGAGAGATAAAAAATAGTACAGGAAACAGAGGATTCAAAGAACTTATATGTACAATCCATGGACATGAACTGAGGCGGGTGAACGCTCGAGGGTTGGGGAGACAGGGCAGAGGGGGGTTAAAGGGGGGAAATTGGGAAAACTGTAATAGCATAATCAATAAAAATACTTAAAAAAACTATCTTCAACCCATTGTATGTCCTTGTTTTCTCTGTTGAATATCAATTGGCTATAAACAGGTGGGTTTATTTCTGGGCTCTCTATTCTGTTCCATTGATCTATGTATCTGTTTTTATGCCAGTACCGGTTGTTCTGATTACTATGGCCTTATAGTATAGTTTGGTATTAGATAGGGTGATTCCTCCAACTTTGTTTTTTCTTGGGATCGCTGTTGCTATGTGGGGCCTTTTGTGGTTCCATACAAATTTTTGAAATATTTGTTCTAGTTCTGTGAAATACACCATTGGAATCTTGATAGGAATTGTGATGAATTTATAGATTGCTTTGGGTAGCATGGACATTTTCATGATGTTAATTCTTCCTATCCATGAACATGATATGTGCTTCCACTTATTTGTATCTTCTTCAATTTCTTTCTTCAGTGTCTTATAATTTTCTAAGTACAGGTCTTTTACATCCTTGGTTAGATTTATTTTTGAAGCAATTGTGAATAGGATTGTTTTCTTAATTTCTCTTTCTGTTAGTTCATTATTGGCATATTAAAACAGATTTCTGGATATTAATTTTATATCCTCCTACTTTGCCAAATTCATTTACCAGTTCTAATAGTTTCTTGGTGGAGTCTTCAGGACTCTCTACGTGGAGTACCATGTCATCTCCAAATATTAGAATCTAAACCATAAAAATCCTAGTATAAATATAGGCAGTAAAATCTTGGACACTGTACATAGCAATATTTCATCTGATGTCTCTCCCCAGGCAAAGGAAACAAAATAAATAAATAAATACATGGAACTACATCAAACTAAAGTTTTGCACAGCAAAGGAAACTAGCAACCAAACAAAAAGACAACCCAAAGAATGGGAGAACAAATTTGCTGATATATCTGAAAAGATGTTAATATCCAAAATTTATAAAGAACTTACAAAACTCAACACCCAAAACACAAATGATCCAATAAAAAAAATGCTCAAAGGACCTGAATAGACACTTCTCCAAAGAAGACATGGCCAATAGACATATGAAAAGATGCTCAATGTCACTAACCATCAGACAAATGCAAATTAGAACCATAATGAGATATCACCTCACACCTGTCAGAATGCCTACCATCAGTAAATCAACAAGCAAGCACTGGTGAGAGGATGTGGAGAAGAACCCTTTTCGCTGTTGAGGGGAATGCAGGTTGGGCAACCACTGTGGGAAGCAGTATAGAGATACCTCAAAAATTAAAAATGGATCTGCCTTTTGATCTCACTTCTGGGAATATATCTGAAGGAACCCAAACCATTAATTCAAAAGAACATAATCATCCCTATGTTCATTGCAGCATTATTGCAATCACCAAGATATCGACGCAGCCCAAGTATCCTTCAGTGGATGAATGGATAAAACAAACAACAGATATGTGCACAATGGAGTAAACCTGGGCTGTAAAAAAAAAAAAAGAAAATATTACTCTTTGTGACAGCATGGATGGACCTGGAGAACATTATGCTAAGTGAAACAAGCCAGTCAGAGAAAGACAAATACCATATGATTTCACTCATATGTGGAATTTAATGAACAAACTGAACTAACAAGCAAAACAGAGACAGACTCATAGGTAGAGAGCAGGGTGATAGCTAAGCAGGAGAGAGGGTAGGAGAGGTTAAGGGGTGGAGGGATTGAGCAAAAAGAAAAGATTCATGGATGTGGACAACAGTGTGGTGACTGCAGGTGGAGGGGGATACAAGAGCACTAAATGGTAATGGAAAATACAATAAAACTTTTTTAAAAATTAAAAATAAAATAAAATTGTATATTTGTTTCCTTCTTTATTATCATTTCTCAACTAGTATGTATCCTCCAAGAGAACAGATTCTTAGCTGTCATTTACCCACTGTATTCCTAGATATTAAAATAGTGCCTGCACTTAGTAAGTGCTTAATATATATGCCTTATTGGGGGTGGGGGGAGTGTTTAAAATCAAATTGTCCAGTCCTAGAGATTCTGATTTAACAAGTCCCAAGTAGAGCTCAGAAATCTGCATTTCTAGCAAGCATCCACATCTTCCATCCTAGCAGGTAGCATGCAAATCACAAATCACATTTTAAGATTCAGGCACACCTCCTTGTATTGTACATCACTGAAACCAAAGGCAAGATCCTGCACTAGCAAAACAATTACAACTTGCTTCATTATGATACTTTTTTTATGGTGGTCTGGAACCAAACCTGCAATATCTCCAAGGTACCCTGTGCTCTAATCAAAGCCGTCCATCTCCAAATCTTGATTCTCCCTCTAACACACGTTACAGATCCCATTCCAGCTGCTTTCTTTAACTACTCCTGGTGGTACAGAGGATTAAAGGAGGTCACTGGCCCCTGCATTTGGAGTCTGAACAGGTAACTCCTCCGGTTCCCATTTTTGCTACTCCAACAAATACCAAGCATTCAAAGTAGCTGGTCAGCCTGGATGCAATCCTATTCTGCCCAGAAACACCTGAGCAGGTTTGTATTAAATCCAAAAGGTAAGCCAGGTAAATTTCCATGTCAGCTCACTAAGAGACTTTCCAGAAGCAGCTGGGGCCAATCCATTGTTCTACATCCCCTCCAAATACTCCTCCCCCCCCCCCACACACACACCTTAATTCTGGCACCACCTGCAAAACTGCAGGCCAGAATTTCCTTTGAAACAACCTAGCAGCTGAGAGGAAGAAATCTTCGAAAGGGCCACCAGGTGACTAAAATAATAGGCACACACACAATTTAGTAACAAGGCAACCCCAAAGTCCAACACAGAGAAATTCAAGGGCTCTGCTGAAAAGATTTATTGTTTTTCCCACTTCTTCTCATCCTTGTTTCTTCAGAAAACACCCAACACCTTTTCCTTGACGCCTAAACTGTCATCAGGGTTGGCTTTAGGAAATCTGGGAAAATGTCTACTTGGATTTCCTTAAGTTTCCTCTACTTCCCTTCTACCCTGTAAGCGCCGAGATCCTGCGTTTGATTAAAGCGGCCTCTGTCCCCAAGGTTTAGGTGCAAATAGCACGCTGGGACCGGTAACTTAGAAAATCGCCACCACTTTCCAGTAGCCGAGCTGCCCCAGACAGGAAAGAAGCTGTGCAAGGCCTGCGTGCGTGCTCTCCGCGACTGACAATAAGCAGTTCCAATCCCCACACTGTTCCTCGAGGTGGGATAAAAGGTGTGGAGTTTTTCCACTAAGGGCTGCCTGGAGAGGGCGGGGTGCGTGCATGGACCTGCACACCTACTTTAAAAAGCAGCCGCCGCCGAGGACGCCTCCAGCACGAGGACTTGCTGCTCCTGTTGGCGGCGCCTAACTCGCTGGGGCAGAGGGAACAATTTAAGTTCACACGCCCTTGCGCGTTCCACATTCCAGAAGCCAGGGCATTTCTGGAGGCGAGGTGTGAGGACCCCCTCCCCGAAACACATACGCATCCTCTGCCTGTCACCCAACGGCCGCGGATTGGGGCCCACCTTCCCCAGGGCGTTCGTGGGAGCCCCACCGACGCCCGCCGGCAAAGTTCCCGGGGCTCCCGGGGAAAGACCGAAGGGCTGAACAGCTGAATCCAACGGCGCACGGAGCCGCGCGGGCAGGCGGGGCGCCTGGCAAGGGGCTCCACGGAAGGATCTCTCCTAAAATCCCCAAGCGGGGGGGCGCTGGGAATAGCCCCCGAGAAGACGCGGGGAGTGAGCCCCGACGTGTCTGCGCCACATCAGGGAGCACGAGGCCGAGGTCTCTCAGGCGGTGAGAGACGCCACAGCACTCCGTGAGTCCTCGTGTCGTGCGAGGCGCGCCCCTCCCCCGCACAGGCTACTGCTGCGGCCCCGCGAGACACCTCCTCGCCACTAGTCCTTCCCGCCCAGCTCCCCCGCGAGCTTCTCCAGACCGCGGTGGAGGCGGCCCTGCACAGGAGAGACGCTCTCTGAGCTTCTGTGCAGAATCACCACCTGCTCCCTCGCGTCTCCGCTGCCACGGCGCACTCACCCTCCGCATGATGCCGGGTCCGTCTTGACCGGGCTGGTGCGCTAGGTGGACACGGCGGGCGGTGGCGCAGGGCCGCAGGGGAGCACCACGCTGCCCGCGCCCGCACACGCGTGCGCCGCGGCCAGCAAGCGGGCGGTGGCCTCTGCGGGGGCGGGGCGCGGGCTGCGGGGACCTTCCCGCCCCGGAGACCTTCCTTCCGCGTTGCGGCGTCCCCACTTCCCGAGGCCACCTCACCCCTCTCCTCCCAAGCCAAAGAAGAGCTGGTCCCCAGTGCCTGCCCCGCGGTCACCCGCAGCTCTTAGCCGGAGAAGGCTGAAGTTGAATGTTGCGGTAGACCTTTTGGGTAACCAAGTTTGATGAGCAAGAGAGATTGTTGGAGAACTGAGGTGGGAGTTCTCACCACCTTAAAAGTACTTCTGTTCTCCCGTTATATGGGAGGGTGGCCCACTGGTGTTTTATCCTACTCTTTAGAGTCTGTGATTGCCTTAGGCAAGTCCTGAGCATTATAAACCCTCTTAGGGATGGGGCCGAGGGTGGAGGGGTAAGTTGAGAGTTAAGAGTGGGAAGCAGCAGATCAACCCAGGGCGGGAGGCAAGACTGCTTCATAGAGCAGAGGGTCTAGTTTTCTCCAGGTGAAGCAGTTCAGCAGGGGGAGGGGCCTGCACCCCCTTGCTACTACAGAATCCACAAGTCTTCCTGGTAAACTCCTGCATGCAGAGCTTCCTCTTCACAAAGGGCCTTCTCACCCCCACCCCAACTTCTCCAAACAGCAGGGATAGCCCATCCCCCAAAGCTAATGCTTCTGGAAAAAAGATGAGGGAGGGAGGATTATATTCCTCCTGGCCGTGGAAACACTGCGTGCCCCGCGAGCCAAGGGAATGCAGGATCCAGACTCCCAAGAACAAGGATGGCATGAGATGTGAGGATGTTCCAGAAAGAAATCTGGCCTTTCTCTATTTGGCTTCTACTGCTGAAAAAAGTAAATCAAATAGCACAAAATTCAAGTCAACCGGAATTCCATGTTAAAAAAAAAATCCCTTGTTTACAAAATAATGGTTTGAAAAGCAGACATGGAATGTCTGGAATGGAATTTACCCAGCTGTGACAGGTAAGAAGGCAGAGAGCAGAGCAATACAAAGGCTTGTGCTGGGTAAACACTCCCGACGAAAGTCGGCTTTTACATTGCCTGGATGCCAGTAATTCTGGCGCATCCCCACTTATCACCACTGTCAAAGAAACACTATTATAATTTTCTGACATTGATGGAGTATCAGTGGCACTGTGGAGACCAAATATTAAACAGGCTAAGTATGTTTATGGCCTAATAAATAAAAATGTTTTCTCTGCATTTCTCTTTGATGCCTACCAGCACAGATAAAAGGAGGGGACACATACGTTAGGAGGGAAAGTAAAGGAAGGAAATCAGTGAAGCCTGCTAACTCATTTTACTTTAACTTATATCTGCATACAGTAGTTTTTTCCCTTCCTTGATATGAAGCTCTTCAGATTAGTTTTTGGTGTTTTCCCTTTGAGGAAATAATTTTATTAAGTGTGCTTACTTATGCACCATGGGCTTTATCTGTTCTCACTTTAAATCCACAGAACCCTATGAAGTGAGTACTATGATTCTGTAGTTTTTCAGAGGTAGATCCTAAGGCTCAGAGAGGGTAGGTAATTTGCTCAAGGTCACACAGCTTGTTAGTAGCACAGCCAGGATTTTATCTCAGGCAGTCTGACTCCAGGGTCCACCCACTTCACCCCCATGCTTTACTGCACTTCCGTGCTCTGCTTAATATAAAAGGTATGGCAGTGGAAAGGTGTTACTCAAAGTATAAACATGAGCTCTTTTCATAGATCAAACTAGTAGCCTCCCATCTCTGGACATTAGCATCTTCATTGGACTATATGAGATGTGTTAAGGACCTGTCCAGAAGTAAAGGTCTTGGTTTCGAGTATTGCCACGTGAATGGCAATGTGAATTGCTCTGCTCAGCATTGTGGGGAATCTTAGTAACTTCATTGTTTGTGTAATATCTTACCACAGCCCCTTGTTTTACACTGCTTGTCCTGTTTCTACAACACTAACTCGCTCTCCTCCTTTTAATGAACATTCTTTGCTTTGCGAATGTAATATCTAATCCTATTAATGTTAATTTTACTTGAATAAGACCCCCTAGTGTGAAGGGGACACTTTCACTTAAGTAATTGTTAGGGTGATGTTCAAGTATTAGTCAGCCAAAAATAATTTTTAAACCCCTTTCAGAAACCAAGACAGTATTCAACTGTACCAAGCAAATGACAGCACATCAGATGCCAACGGAACACACAGTGCTGTCTATGGAAAGCCCCATGTTGCAGTGCCACCATTAACTAACCTGAAGAACCAATTTAAAAGTGAAACTAGACTGAATCAAATTTCCTGTTTTTGAGCAGGGAAGGTGAGGAGAGGAGTCTTTATTTCTTTCATATATTCAAAGGAACTTCAAAGTGTTTTAATAATGAGTTATATCTTTATTTCATATTATCACACCTATATTAACCTTTTAAACTGAAGACATATTATTTCTGTTTCCTTGAAAACCACCAAATATTTAAGGACAGAGTATATTTTCCCTTTTTTCTTAATTGTATAACAGCATCTCCACCAGATAGAAACAACGCTGATATTCAACCCTCTTGATCTTCAGGCCAGAGTCACAGTCTCCCATCTGAAACACAGCACAAGGATCAGAGGTCAGCCTAACTTCTTCCATTAATTATTAATGTATTTTGATAAGACATTTGATATAAAACTGAGCAAAAATGAACCAGTTTACAATTTCACATAAATTTTAGCAAAAGAGGAGTAAATAATTTACTCACTTTTTGTAGATAAGAAATGTTACCAATTAGCATAACTTCTTACCAGTCTGTCATCCTCCATTTGGAAATGCAGTCTTAATGAGATATTGTTTCTCTTTGTCATGTTCCTAAGTTAGAACCCTTCACAAGGCATGTTAATTACCTACTATGGGGACATACATTATTGGTTGAATCAATTTCTATTTCCCTGAACAGATCAAGAATTATATCACAGAAGCAAAATGGTTTCAACTACAGGTGTTGAGCACTTTATATGTCACAGGCACCATGACAAGCTATTTTACATGTATCTGTCTGTTTCATCCTTGCAAAACTGATACAATATCTGTTGCATCCTTACCAGATATTTTTCATCTCCATGCAATAGATTAGGAAACTAAGATTTAACACTTTCAAAATTAAACACTTTCAAAAGGTTGCATGGCTAATACATGGAGCAGATCTAACCCTAGTTTGTCTGACTCCAGGACCTATGAGATTAACCATGACAAGTGGGTGTTAATGTATCACAAACTCTGCTCTCTTTGGAACTTCTTCAAAGCAGTGACAATGTGAGCCAAGAAGTTTATATCCAGTAAAACTGACTTTCAAATATTTATACTAGAAGAGAATGGAGTTAACTAAGAAAGGATTCTCAAAGAAGATGACTTCTGAGCTTAAAAAAAAGCAATATGAGATTTGACTTAAAAGAGTGAAGAATATTCTTGATATGTGACATCAGAATGACCAATAACATGGAGAGGGTAATGGTAAAAATGCAATCACAGAACCAGCTCAAATGGTCCTAACAAGATACTGAGTTGCCTTTTAGAGACAACAGCCCCAAACTCTAAGCCATGCATTCAAGGCACCCGTAGAGGAGAAAACTTTGACTTCCAGATTCACTCAGAACCAAAATCTCATCCCTCCTCCTCTCCCCCCCTCTGCCCACAAACCCAGAAGACAGGGATACAACTGGAACTTGAACACAGGAACCCTTTCAGAAGCCAAGGGCCCATTGTCTAGGAAGATCCAGTGCTGAAGCCTTTAATTATAAATGGCCATGCTCTAAGTTTCTGTAGTAAAAATGTACCCTGCCAGAGTTTCCACACACTTATTTCCCCTTAACCCTTAAAACCCACCACAGCCCTGGCTGGTTTAGGTTGGTGTATTGAGTGTGGGCTGCAAACCAAGGGGTCGCTGGTTTGATTCCCAGTCAGGGCACATGCCTGGGTTGCAGGTCAGGTCCCCAGTGGGGGCCACATGAGAGTCAACCACGCACTGATGTTTCTCCCCCTTTCTTTCTCCCTCCCTCCCCTTCTCTCTGAAAATAAATAAATAAAATCTTTTTTTTAAAAGTTGCACTAAAATAATTTAAAAAAAACAAAAAAAAAAACAACCCCACCACAAACCCTGGATTCAGAGGTTGCCTCCTAACTCCTGAAAGCTGACTTGGTATTAAATAAATTGCTCTTTCTTTTCCCCAAAGCCCATGTCATAGTATTGGCTTCTATGAATGAGGGCAACAAACCTTCATTTGGTAACAAAAAGACCAGGTCTCCTATGGAATCCTGGTGCACATGGCTGGAAAGTAAGCCTGCTGGACAGGTAATGAGGGGCTGGGATACTCACCAGGGTACCATTGTACACATTCCCTCCAATTTTTTTTATTGCATTATCACAACCACTCAAACATATTAATTTATTTTGCTATAGAAGATCTGCATGATTGTTATGCCATTTCTTTTTCTCTTGCCCTAGTCAAGGCCTGTTTGACTTCTCTGAGCCACATCTGGAGATTGGGCTCTCCACCTATCCATTCTTTTTTTTTCCTAGTAAGTGACCTGAAGATGCAGGAGTAGAGTGGGAAGAGTTTACCTGTAGCCTTTGTCAGAGGAATTCAATTCAGCTCTCTCCACTGAGGATCTAAGCTGGGGCTCACTTCCTAACAGATATTGAAAAAGATGAGATTCACTCATACGTCCACCACTGTTATTTACATATTTTCATATTCCTTCCTGCACTTCTGTTTGTAATCTGTTTACATGGCTATCTATTGTGCTAGAATCTGACCTTTAAAGAATGGACTGTCCTAATAATTCTTACATCTCTAAGGCCTATCACAAAATAGGTACTCAATACATGTTTAATAATTGAATGGATGATGTTAAATCAAACTGTAGCCTCTCCAAAGAAATACCAAATGGCAGGTGATAGCCATGCCGCGGGAGGGCCTAGAGGCCCCAGGGCATGGAACGGGAGGCTGTAGTGGCTTCTGTGCAGGACTTGGCAACAGCATTTGAGGCCAAGGTCACAGCTGAGTCAAGGCTGGGACTGAAGTCACAGAGCTCCCAGAGGCAAGGACAAGGACAGAGTGGAGCCCCTTCACCAAGCTGGGCCACCTGGTCAAGGACAAAAAGATCAAGTCCTTAGTGGAGATGTATCTCTTTTCCCTGCCCATCAAGGAATCTGAGATCATTGACTTTTTGGAGGTATCCCTCAAGGATGAGGTTTTGAAGATTTTGCTCATGTAAGAGCAGACCCATACTGGCCAGAGGACTAGGTTCAAGGCATTGGTCACCACTGGGGACTATAATGGACATGTCAGTCTGGGTGTTAAGTGCTGAAAGGAGGTAGCCACCACTATCCTTGAGGCCCTCATCCTGTCAAAGCTCTCTATTCCCTGTGTATGAGACTACCGGGGGAACGAGGTTGGCAAGCCCCACACCATTGCATGCAAGGTGACTGGTCAATGTTGCTCTGTGCTGGTGGCCTCATCCCCACTGTCAGGAACACTGGCATTGTCTCAGCTCCTGGGCCCAAGAAGCTGCTGCTGATGGACAGCATCAAGGACTGCTACACCTTGAGCAGGGGCTACACTGCCACCCTAGGCAACTTTGCCAAGGCCAGCTTTGATGCTGGCTCCAACACCCACTGCTGTCTCACCCCCAACCTCTGGAAAGAGACTATGTTCACCAAGTCTCCTCAGCAGGAGTTCACTGACCCAGACCAGAGTCTCCATGCACAGGACCCAGGGGCCAGCTGTGGCCATTATGCAGTCTATACAAGAAAAATTAAAGTGACATAAGCCTATTAAAAAAATCTTATTCTGTTTTTTTCCCTCAACAAATGGTTTTCTATATTTTCACATGCCCTTAATAATTATTTTTATTGACTGCTTAATGTATATTTCTCATAGATATGTTACCATTTAACCATCTCCTCATGTTGCCATTTGAGTTGTTTCTATTGTTTTGAAATTTCTTGTGAATTAGTAGGTAGAGACATGACTTGATATGAAGATAGATCTGAAAAAGGATGATGTGAATGTGGTCAACCAGATGGTCCAGAGGTAGGGAGACCAGTTAGGAGGCTGATCTCAGTCACACAAAATGGAGCTGATGAGGTGACCAAGGCCAGGTGTGGGAATGCAAAGGGAGAAACAGTTTCTCCATCCACTACTACAGCTGGCAAGCCATAACTATGGCTTTACCCTGGATGGAGCTGAAAGTATGACAGATAGTGGGGGCATTGTCCGGTGATGAAGAGCATTGTTTTAGCACCTTGGACAGCTCCTGGATTGGCAGAGGCTCTGGGTGGTATGAGCCCATTATTGTTATTATTATTGTTGCTGACAACAACAACAATAATAATAATAATTAAATATCTTACTGAGCATGTGCTCAATGACAGCTTTACATGCATTAACATATTTAATTCTCCGAAGGAAACAGGCAGAAAAAGTCACATAACATCCCTCAAAGTCATACAAATAGCAAGTGGCAGAGCTAATTTCTGAACCTAGTGTGGCTCCACACTCCATTATACTATTCTATAAAAGACAATTACAATCAAGTATGATAAATTCAATGACAGAAAAGTAGAAAAGAGGGGCATCTGGAGTACACAATGGAGGACAAAGGAAAGGAGGAGTATTCTGGGAAAGCTTCCCAGAGAAAACAACACTGGAAGTAAGTTTTCAAGGATGAATAGGATTTAACTGGAGCAGATGGCCAATAGGCCACCTGTGTTGAGAGGGGTTCTGAGGCTGATCCAGGCTCAGCAAAAAAGCCTCCCGTGATCAATTAACAAATGAGGTAGAGAATGGTGGGAGACCTGAGACTAGGAGGCAGGTGGGCCACATAATGAAGGATCTTGGATATAAGTTAAGAAGTTTAAACATTTTCCCTAAAAGCTATGATAAACCACCAGAGAGTTTTAAGCAAGATGTGGCCGGGATAAAACTTGCATATTAGAAAAAGCTTTCTAAAAGTTCAGGGTAAACATAGTAGAATAAAAGATCACAGATTCTCCTTTTTCTAACACAATGTAATTAACAAAAGATCAGAGACAGGGCGACAAACTCGCCCTAGATAAGGTGAGAAGAGGAGCAAGGAGACTCTATCCACTCTATGCAACAGCTACAAGAAGGTCTGGTTGGAGCTGCCACTACTAAACCAGAGTGAGCTGAAAAGAAATTCCATGGTGACAGGAAAAAGGGAGCAGAGGGATGGAGAGGAAGGAAAAATAATGGGTGGACTATGAAAAAACTAGTCTGGAAGAAAATACAAGTCCAAGATACAGGAGATCCCCAGGGAATGCTTTGCACTAAAAAGACCTTAATAAGAATATGAACTTGAGAAAAGACTTCAAAATTGAGATGATAAAATAACAAAATAACAGAGGAAGAGTAAAAAGGATATTTCAGAGCTAAGGAAATGAATCGAGAACTGAAACAACATTATATATCTAACACATAAATTAGAAATGCCAAATAACAGGAAAGACATGATTGAAAATTGAATTAATGGCATGGATAAAAGGCTTGAGATAATTATGACAAATACAAAGGGAAAACACAGAGGGAGTAAAGCAATTACTGAAAAGATAATAAGAGAACCCAGAGATAATCAAACATAAGAATAATTGGTGTCCCTAATTGGTGTAGAAAATGTAACAAATGCACCAAAATACACATTCAGAAACATACCACAGGAATGTTCTTCATAAAATGAAGGACTAAATCTGTAGAGGAAATTTTCTACAGTATGCCCCCCCCCCAAAAAAAAACCTCGTATGAACAAACATCAAGATGTAGCCAGATTAAATTACAAATTTTCAAGGGAAAATGATTATTTAGATATCAAGAGAGAAAAGGCAAGTCATCTATGGAGGTGGATAGGATGATACAAATATTTCTAAACCATCTCAACACTAGAAGACAATGAAGTAATGTCATTATATACCTCTTAGTAAAAGCATTTGAAGTAAAAAACATTATATACCTCACCACAGGCAGATGTCCCAAGCATAAAAGAACTCAGAGAATAAAACACTCATGAGTCCTTCTTGAAAAACAAAATATAACTAATCCATGCAAGGAGATGAGTTTAATGAAAGGGTGTCAGGAACATAAAGCACCAAGGCAACAGGTAAGAGGACTGACGATAGGCATATGAGCTACTTAAATACAGAACCAAAACCAAACAATCAATCGAATTCTAGCTGTGGAAAAAATGTGAATGTTACAAATCCTGATAAAATAAAAATATTTTTTAAATCAGGAGGTAGTAGGACAGGGGAAAGAGGTAAAATTACCTCATTTTTCACCTGCAAAAAACCAATTGTGATTATCTAAAATTGAAGCATAAGTCACAAGAAATGTCATAGTTTTAATCTTAACTACTTCCTAATTTTTCTTTACTTCAAGAATGTCTTGAAAAACACTTTTCCCATGGTAGAAAAATAAAGTTATCTGAAATTGAATTTAGTTTACTTTCAGTTTTTTCTTCTGTAAAAGTAAAACTTAAATAATTTACTTAAAACAACTTTGATAAATAATTGTAAAATTCTCTCTCTCATATCCTACCTATACATATAAATAGAGAGACTTCTTGAGTTGTGTTAACATGTTATTTTTTGGGTGGTGAGATTTGTTCCCCAGTTTTATTGAGATATAACTCACGTGTAATATTATATTCATTTAAGGTATACAACATGTTGATTTGATATCTGTATATATTGCAAAATGATTTTCACAATAAATAACAACCATCACCACACATAGTTACAATGGCAGGATTTCCTTTTTTTTGGGGGGGGAGTGAGATTTTGAGAAGTGTTCTGCTTCTCTTCTTTGCAGTTTATTACCTCAAACTTTTGGTAAGGAATGTTTTTATTTAAAAGCCAATCCCCTTTTTAAATCATAAGTGAATATGGCTACTTTCTATGATTTAACATGGAAAGATGTCCATGATCTATTTCTGAATGAAATGCTGGTTTCAAAGCTGCACCTGCAGTCTGATCTCATTTAGGTAAAACCTACATAGCGTACATGCTTCTGTATGCATCAAAAGTCTACAAACATCAAAATGTTAACAGTATTTATTTCTGAAGTTGGAGTAGAGAATTGGGGGTGGGAGCACTTACAATTCTTCAAGTATCATTTTTAGAAACTTTCTTACTTGGAAATATAATACAGATACAGACACAAACAAACAACAAATATGTAGCTTTGCAAGTTACTAAGGTGAACATTCTTGCATCCACCACCCAGTCAACAAGTATAACCTTGCCAGATAACTCAGAAACCCCTACCGTGCTGCACCCTCACTCACCCCCACAAAAGTAAATGTTATCCTGACTTTTTAAGTACTAATTTCGTTAGGTTTTTTAATAGTTTATTACTCAAGTATGCATGCATTTCTGGATGTTTTATCCATTTTTTAAAATTTGATATGTTGTTTAAGTCTCTTGTCATCTACAAGGGTCCCCTCCATTCCTATCTTTTCCTGTATCTGTTGAAGAACCCCAGGGCATTTGCCTTGTTGAGCTTCCCACAGTCTAGATTTTGCTGTTTGCACAGTTTTGCTCCACTTCAAATGGTTCCTCATTCCTCTGACTTTCCTACAAAATGGCAGCTGGACCCAGATTCTCTTTGGCAAGACCACAGGTAGTATTGCATCTTTATCGAGAGACATATTAATTATATCTGGTTGTCTCTCTATTGGTGATGTTAGCATCTCTTGATCAATCCAATCTACTTCAATGCATTGACTTTTTAAGGACTACAAAGAAAAGATTTCTATATACCTAAGTTAAAAATTAATAACAATTAAAAAGATTTCTAATTCTACAATTCGTTTTTATTAATTGAAATGCTTTCATATGCTTACCCAGTGTTACAGTTTATGCAGAAACGGCAAGATGAATGTTTGGTTGTATTTCTTTATTTACCAGTTTTCAAGATAATGATTTGGTTCTGTATCATCCTCCAAGAGTAATCAATTATTTTTTAAGTATTTTTGTGAATTCATGAATATAGACATATTTGATGGATTTTAATTAATTGCACAATTATCCTTACTGTAAGATCATATTGCCTCATCTTTGGCCAGTGAGAGCCTCTTCCATTCAGCTCCTGAGGTTTTTCTGCTATGTCGCTGGAAGTGTTTGATACTTCCCTTGCTATCAGGTCCGACAAAATGCTCCAGAATGGTCTATTTTCTGCCCCAGGTAGGAATCCACTAGTTCTCTGAGAATCATCCAGAGGGGATTCCAATTTATTTAAGAAGCCTTAACTTTATTTATGGGTAAATGGTATTTCAGGACCACCATTTTGGTACTAAGGATGCCCCATGTTGTTGCTTTGGTCACAAGAGCTTTAGGCCTCTCAGGGGACAGAGAGAGACTATCAGACCACACACACACACACACACACACACACACACACACACACACACATTCTACACACTACAGAATATACATTATACATAGGGAGAGAGTTTTATACTATATAGACATATAGATATACTAGTACTTCAAACAAAAATTTGTGTTCATTTTTATTTAACCTCATTGGTATTATATCTATATCTTCTTCTAAATGAGAATCCTGGCTCTTAAGAATACAGGATGATAGAATTTCAATATACTGTATTTGCCCATTTAATTTATCCCCAAACTGTCTCAGAGTAGCAATATCAATACTGCTCAATATTATTGCTGAAAACATTTAAGAACATTTTTGCATTTACTCTCCTTATTCTGCCCCCTCATTTTTAAATAGTTGTGCCATATCTACATTATATGGTCATATAGACATTGCATACTATATTCTCACCACCAGTCTCTTCTGTCTGAAGTTTGTACCCAAGTAAAACCCTGTGAACATATTCCCTGAGTTCTTGAATGTTCACGACAGCTTGGCTGGTGATTACCTTGGCTGGTCAGTTTTGAGAGTTCATAAGGGCTACACTGCTCCAGCTCCTTCCATTTTTACAACAAACCTATTCCACTCTCTGGTTGTTGGAACTGGCAAACTTCTTCTCAGTTACAGCTGCCATTTTCCAAATTGTCTGCCTCACTTTCCAGTGGATGCCTGTTGACAACTTTGGGCTTCTCCTGCTCTCAGATCAATCAGTGCCCCACTGCCTGCCTCTGCTTTCTTCCACACAGATATTAACACCATGCAGGTCTTTGTGCATTTGGGGGTTGGGGGAGCTATTTTGTTTCCTATTTTTTTCCTCCCATCTGTTCATGGGTTTTGGGCTAGACATCTAGTTACTTCATCTGTCTTTATTTGGAGATTCAGAAAAATTCCAAAAACTATGCTACTGCTACCATTTTCCCAGCTCATTTTATGTTATTATATATTTACACCAAGTATGTTTATGTGGGGAGAAGGCAATGATATTTCTATTTTGGAAAAATGATAAGTCTGGCTGCACTGTGTTGGGTAGCTTTGAGGGAATTAAATAGATACTATTGACTGGTATGCACCAGTACAGCTGTACCATTGTCAAAGTATTTAACTCCTTCCCTTTTGACCAGTAAGTAGCGAATTTCAACCTCAGTGCCCTTCCCTTAAATGTCCCATCCCAACATCCCCCACCTGTGAAACAGGAAATAAGAGTTAATGTCCATCACAAGAGGGGTCCTTCAGGATCCTGTTCTAAACCAATAGCTGCTTGGTCAGTGTCCATGCTGTATTGTTGGTTAAATGTTTTGAAAATTATAGACCCTACAAGATTTGGAGACTGGCAATACAATACTTGCAGGGGGGTGGTAAAATAGAAGATGATAAGAGTGTGTGCCTTCTCAATGGGTCTCCATTGAGTAGTTCAGCATTTCTTCAGCACTTCCTATGTGCTAGACACCGTGCAAAACTGAGAGGGCACAAAGACAGTAAGATAAAGTTTTTGCCATTGAGGAACCTGCAATGTACTGCCCTACCTGGGGGGCTACTTATCCACTGGAGGGGATTCCAATTGTATCATATCAGGTTATAAAGCTCAGTCCCAGAGCAGAAATGAGAGGAGGGAGAAAAGTGCAGATCTAATAAGTAAGCTGTTTGTTTAAGCAATCACCTTAACAGACTGAATTTTCTCTGCCTTTAGAACAGCAACTGCAGTGAGAGCTGGGCGGTTAATTAAAACATGTGGTAAACAATCCTGGCAAGGAACACTTGGTCCTGGCACACAATGAATCAAGTGGTCTCCTCAGACAGAAAAGCCTGGGCCCTTACCTACAGAGCGAATCAGTTCCTTACCTATTCATGTTCTATGTCCTAACTCAACGCTTTCCGATATGGAGGAAAAAGGGGGTCTGCAAGAAAAGCCAGCTGGGAACATAGTGTTTGTCTAAGTAATAACCACAATAGTTTTCCCTGAGGAAGATTCCTATAATCAGGAATGCAAAGCAACTGAAGAGCTGCTCTGGTTTTTGCTTGCTCAGTTACTGGGAGCACGAATCTCCTGCAGGGAAAAAAGTAGTGCTAGCTGCTGACTCTCAGAGCCCAAAAAGCACCGTAAGGGAAAAGAAATGTTCATACCACCTTCATTTCCCTAAATTCAATAGACTTCAATTGATTGCATGTATTAAAAATATGTATAAGCACCTACTAGGTGTGAAATGTAGTCCCCACTATTATCGAATTGCATTTTACCCAGCAGGGAAGTTAACAAGCAGAAATAATTGGTGTGAAGTTCAGTCTTCCTCTGCAGAAGAGGTCTAGAAATCCAGTGGGTCCTACCACAGCAGCTTGATTAGTCTATAGAGCTTATGAGGTATTTGGGAACCTCCTACCTCAGAGTCTGCTTCTCAAGCAGAAGAATCAGATCCTACAAATTATCACCTGACAAAATGAGAATGTTACGTTGGCAGCTGCTACCATTAACTTCTAGTAATACAATGGTTTGCAAAACAGGAAGAGGATGTATCGAAAATCAGTGCAGAGGCAGGAAGAAATAAAAGCAGCATTTTCAAATGACACATTCCCTTTTAATGAGAGATTCTTATATGGAAATTCTTAAGAGCACAGGCTTTGGAATCAAATGGCCTAAATTCAAGTCCTGGCTCTAATACTAATGATACAACTCTGGATAAATTAGGAATTCACTATGTGACTCAGTTTTACATCTGTGAAATGGGAACAATGGCATTCATAATATCTGATCATTCAGCTATTTTTAGGGTTAAATGAATTAACATATATAGAGCAGTGAGAAAAATACCTCCCTCCTCTATCCTCCTCAACTGCTGCTTCTTGCTGACCTCAGTCAACCATCTTAGGGTTGACTTAGGGTCAACCCCTGCCTCCAATCATCATAGAATCAAGAGGGAGAAGGGATCTGGGAGGACATCAGCTCTTTTTTTATTCCAGAATCCTCTCTCTATAATCTAGGCCAAGTTACCTGGTTCCTACTTGAACATACCCTAATGACAGGGTTTCTTCCCCAATGAAAGACTTGTTTCATCACTGGACATATGAAAGTTCTTCCTTGAATTAAGCCAGTCTCTTTCCTATTTCCTCTCTGTTGGAATTGGAGATAAGGTTATTCACATTCCTTTAAATAATGGAGGACAGCTAGCTAATAGTATACAATTAAGCATATTGGGCTCCAGACACAGATTACATGGATTAAATATCAACTTCCCCATTTATTGGTTGTGTGACCTTGGGCAACTTACACTTTCTATGCCTCAGATTCCTCATTTGTGAAACGGTCATGCTAATATTACCAATCTCATAGGGTTGTTGTGAGGGTTGAATGAGATATGTTTAAAGAGCCTGGTACATAAGACTCAACAAATGCAGTCAATGATACTGATGCTGTTGAAATCTCCTTTGGGCATTTGCTTCCTCAGGCTAAACATCCCCTTTTCTTCTTGATACAACAATTCCTAATAGCCCTCAGCCCCTCCTCTGAGTGAGCTCCAGTCACTGGTATTCCTCTCCAGGAGTCTGGCTCCAATATCCCTCTTTCATTGTACCCCGAGGCTGGAGCTTAGGTCTCTCATCGGTTCTGGTCCACAAAGACTAGCTCTCTCTTGTTTGGGTATTTGTTCATACTGATTCATCCATAAGTGATTTTAAACACCTGCATTTTTATAAATGTATCCTAGGAGAGAATTGGCTTTTTTAGTGTCCTTATCCCACTTTCGACTCACACTGAACTCACAGTTGACTAAGCCAGGGATCAGCACACTCTTCAGTAAAAGGGAAGGTGATAAATACGAGTGGGGCAAAACAGGGTTTACAACTGTGAATATGCAGAATGGTTTATTCTTGTACTATTATTTACTAATTATTGTATCATTTTTCATACAAACAACTGTAAACCTACTTTTGCCCCATTCTGTGTTTTGACTTGGCAGTTTTTTCTGTCTCTGTTGCAACTACTCAACTCCGCTGCTGCAGCAGGAAAGCAGTCGCAGACAACCTGCAAATCTTTATTTACAAAAACAGGAAGTGGCTAAACTGTGCTAAGGTGCCACAGTTGGCCAACTTCTGAACTAAAGCAGATCCCATAAAAAAAGTCTTTTTTATCATATGAGCTAGTAATTCCACTTCTGGGTATTTATTTTTAAAAGAAATTACTGTCTTGAAAAGATGTCTGCACTGCTATGTTCATTGCAGCATTATTTACAATAGCCAAGATATGTAAACAACCTAAGTGTCCCTCAGTAGATGAGCAGATAAATAAAATGTCACACGCACACAAACATACAATGGAATATTATTTAGCCTTAAAAATGAAAAATATCTTGTCATTTGCCACAACATGATGGAGCTTGAGGGCATTATGCTAAGTAAAATATTAGAAAAAGAAACACAAGCACTATATGATATCATTTATATGTAGAATCTAAAGAAAAGTAAAACAAACAAGCAAACCCAAGAGCTCAGAGTAACAGAGAACAGACTGGTGGTTGCCAGAGGCGAAAGGCATGAAGTGGGCAAAATAGGTGAAGGGGGTCAAAAGACACCAACTCCCAACTACCAGAGGACATCCTGGGGGTGTAGTGTACAGCACGGTGACATAGTCACCAACACTGTATTGTATATTTGAAAGCTGCTAAGGAAATAGATCTTAAAAGTTCTCATCACTAGCTATGTGTGGTGATAAATGTTAACTTATTGTTGTGATCATTTCTCAATATATACACATATCAAATCACTATGTTGTACATATACAATTAATACAATGTTTATGTCAATAATATCTCAATAAAAACATTATTTAAAATGTCCTTGTTTCCCCACCCCTTTCCCCCTGCTCAGCTGTTCAGCTGATTGTTTTTCATTGTTTGGTTTTGTTTCTTTAGCACAGGTGCAAGACCTTTCATTGACCTCAGTTCAGCTTTATTTTGTTGGACTCAGCCCAACCTCTACCCTGCCAAGATCATTTTGCCACTATACAAGGTAACTCTTCACTTTCTTAACTTTTTGCCATCTTCTGGTGATGAATGTGCCTTTTATATCTTCATCCATGTAATTAATTAACATTTTGAACTGGAAAAGCCTGGAGAAAGACCCTTAAAGCATGCAATAAGTAATCTCCCTCCTTGTTATCTCTGCTGTATTCTTCAGAATCCAGCCCAGCTCAGTATCCAGGAGGCTGTCCTTACAACTGCCCTCCCTTCCCAAGCCTTCCTATCCAGCCTGAGGAGGATGCTTGTATTAGTGTGGGTTCTCCAGAGAAACAGAATAGGATAGTTATCTATCTAAAGAGATTTGCTATAAGAAATTGGCTCACATGATTGTGGTGGCTAAGAAGTTCAAGATTTGTACTTAGCAAACTAGAAACAGGAAAGCCAATAATGCAAGTTCTAGTTCCAGTCCAAGTCCAAAGGCAGGAGGAAACTATCCAGTTCAAGGACAGTGAAACAGAGAGAGAGAGAGAGAGAGAGAGAGAGAGAGAGGAAGCTTTCTGTCTGTCTTTTCTTCCATACAGACCTTCAGTGGTTGGATAATGCTCATTCACTCTGGCGAGGGCAATCTGCTTTACTCAGTCTACTGATTCAAATGCTGGTCTTATCCAAAAACACCCTCACAAGCACCACAGAATGATGTTTAACTAAACATCTGGGCACCCCATGGCCCAGTTAAGTTGATAAATAAAATTAACCATCACAATGCCCTTTGAATGCAGCCCATGATACCCTTCACATACCTCTATCACAGCTCTGTCACTGCTCCGTAATTCTGTTTTCCCCACTGATTACATGCTCCATCCAAGGGCATGGCCCACAGTCAGTGCTCAGATGTTGGCAGAATGAATGAATGAATGAATGACAAATGACTGTGTGGCTTTGTGTGTGTCTTCCCTTCTTCAAAAATTACTTCTTATTGTCATCCTTTGAAGATTAGCTAGATTACTGGAATTTGATAAACAAGCGGGAGATAAGGTATAAGTGAGAGATAACTGTTCAATGTACCATCTTTTCCAGGATTGCCTGGGAGGCTATATCTTATTTAATAAGGTTGTCTCATGTCCTTTCTGCAAAGATCAGGATACTGTGGCAATTGTAGTCACCATGCAAGAGAGATTTTAGACAAAGGATGTGAATATTTCTTCCTGCTCAGATCATACCATGTTGTCTTATCTTTATCAGGTCTTTCATAAGAAAAGCCTGAATGAACCCAGATTCCTTAAAAAATATACATAAATGTTTATAGATTACAAATAATATTAATAGAGTTCTTTCAGGCTTGTTCCCAGAGAGTCTCTAACAAAGTAAATCATATCCTCATCTTTGAAACCAATAGCATGCTGTTCAACTACTAGAAAAATGCCTATCTGGAAATCTAGTCTCATCCTGAGAATAAACAATAATAAAGATAGAGCTGATATCATGTTGTCATTGATAATAAACTACTGAAAATCAGTGACTATGTCTCTCTCTCTGGTTGTGGGGTAGATCAATCATTTACCTGGAATTACCTAGAGAGGCTTGACTTCTCTTTGATTAGAAATTTGATAAGGAGTTTCCTTTGCTGCTAATATTTGAAAACTGAGGGTTACCTGGGATGTTTTCTAAACATGGCTCTCTCAGCTCCTTAAAAACAGGGTGAGGCAAATGTAGGTTTACAGTTGTTCATATGGATAATAACACAATAATTAATAAATAATGACATATGAATAAACCCTATATTTCATGTATTCACAATAGTAAACCCTGTATATATCCATCTTTAAATGAGTGTAAGGGTTGCAAACTGATGGCTTCAGTGCCAAATACAGTTTGCAGAGATGTACACTGTTGTGTCCCTCCCTCTGTTCCTCCCTCCTTCCTTCCCCTTTTGTTATAAAATTGACTTTCTTTTAGCAGAGGGGGTACTGCCCATGTATCCCAGCTTCCTGCATTCCCCATTGTCCTGAGCCAAGTAGGTTTCCATTTAAATTACTTTCCTGGCCCTTGAAGGCATCTGAGTTTTAGAGCCCAACATTTGGGACATTGAACAATTTGCAAAAGGGAGGGGTAATTATAGTTGCTGTTACTTAGAGCATTTACAACCGGCAGGCACTGCTCTATGCACTTTCCATATGTCATTCCATGTACCCTACAACTTCATGAGCCTGAAAACGATTAAGCAGCCCAGAGCCTGGAGCTGGTGTGTGGTGGAGCCAGGCCTGGTGCCCAGGCCTCTGCAGAGTGAGCCACCCCAACCCACTCTATGAAAATGGGTGCAATTTGGAAGCAGTTACACCTGGTGCTCTTCATTCTTAAAGAGTTAAAGGAATAATGACAGGTTTTAACCCTGCAGCAAACTATAACTGGTTCTGAAACCTAAAACCTGGAAAAGGAATGAACAGACAAACCCCAGGACAAAAACCTGTAAAAACTCCCTAGATTTTAGGAGGAAATCCAAAAGAAAAAAGAAAAAAAAAAAAAACACATCAAAATGAGAGTTTTTCTGGGACTATCTTTAAATTCATTGAGCTTGTATACATGGTATATATATATATATATATATCATATTTTATTTTGTTAAAAATGCTTTTACTATACCAGATCCCAAAAGTAAAATTTGCTTTCCCAGGGGCCAGTGCAGGCAGAGCACTAGAGCTTTTTGTTAGCAGCTGCATCTTCAGAACCAGAACCAGAACCAGATAGCAGGAAACTGACTGCCTTTTAAAACTCCAGGCTAATCATCCCTCAGGGGAAGCAGGAGCACTCCTTCCCCTGCTGTGTCCCTAACAGGGGTCCAATGCGGGTGAGGTAATGATGGCCCCACAAACTCCTGATCTTGTCATTTCTTAGGAAGGACCAGGTTCCCTTAATTCTCTTGTTGTCAGGACCCATTGCTGTGCTCCACACAGAAATAATGAGGTGCAATCCTCACCCTCCTGAAGCTTAGGATCTAGGGGCACGTTCTTTCCTTTTGAATCCCACATTCCCAAAATTTCAAATATTTCTGACAATGATTTTCAAGTGTGGAGGGTTTTTTAGAATACTAAGGTGTTTGTGGAACAGAGATAAACTGTATCTTCTAGAAACATCTAGATTCCAGGATGCTCTGGACTGAATTGTGTCCCCTCAAAGTTCACATGTTCAAGCCCTACCCTCCTCCCCCGCTCCATGTGAGTGTCCAGGAGCTAGGGCCTGTAAGGAGGAATGAGGTTAAATGAGGTCATAGGGGTAGAGCCCTGATCCACTAGAACTGGTACTTTTATGAAAAGAGGAAGAGATGCCAGAGCCCTATCTTCGTGTGTACATGCTGAGGAAAGGCCGTGTGGGCCTGCAGCCAGCAGGCAGTGCCCTGTAAGCCAGGAAGCCCAACCCTGCTGACACCCTGATCTCAGACTCCCAGCCTCCGGAGCTGTGAGGAAATTAAGTTCTGTGTAAGCCACCCAGTCTGTAGAATTTTGTTATGGCAGCCCTAGCAGACTAATACATGTGCTGTATGTGACAGTGTCATGTTTAGATTAGGGGTACGAAAGAGTTATTATTAAAATGGTATCACTCAGATTCTTCTCGTCAGTTCAGGGGCTTAATGGGCATGTGTTATTTTGTCTGCTCTGCTCCCCTGACCTCCTTTGGGGAGCTCCTTCATCCCTAGTCCACGTAGTTCATGTGGAATTGTCAGTCACACTTTACTGCCCTGCCCTGGCTGTGCTTATCATCGTATCCTATCACCTTGATAATGTGATTATACTTGGTACAGTGATGGGCACACCAGACAAACAGGACTTATCAGAGCCCTACTCCACATTTATATTCAGTAATATCATGTAGATTTAAGACTCATTGAGAGAACTTGCTTTTTCAGCTAGTCTTTACTGCCCTGCCCTGGCTGTGCTGGGCTAGGATCTTAAAAGCCTAGGGAAACCCGACTGTAATGGGAAAAAAGGAGGCTGACACAGAGAGGAGAGAAGAAAGACAAAGATAGTGAATATTATTTAAATGTCTGGTTTCAGCCATGTCTCATGCCTACTCCTGGCTCACCAGTTAGATGAGCAAGGAGATTCTAGCCCGACATGGAATCTGCTGATCCTTTTCTCAATCTATCTTTTAAAAAAATTGTATTTATTTATTTTTAGAGAGAGAGGATGGGAGGGATAACTAGAGGGAGAGAAACATGGATTGGCTGCCTCACCTTGACTGGGGACCAAACCACAGCCCAGGCATGTGTCTGACTGGGAATCAAATCAGCAACCTTTTGCTTTGTAGCATGACACCCAACCCACTGAGCCACACAGGTCAGGGAACTGGTCCTTTTCTCTTCTGTTAAGGGGAAGGGGAGGGATTGTTACTACCCAATTACCATGGCCCAGACCTATGCTTCCCCTGATCTCTCCTCTGAGTTTTTCCAGCTACAACCTCAGTTTTCTTATCTTTAAGATGAGAAGACCTGCTGTGAAATAATTTCATAGAAGATCTAACACATTATTTGGCAGTAGCAGGTGCTTGGGGATGTTGGCTCCTATCATGGAAAATTCTCTATATGATCAGCCCAAGGATCTTCCCCATGCAACAATCTTTTCCTTTTCCTCATGAAAAACAAAAGCAATGAAGAGATTGAGACCAATGTCTATTGTTTTTATAATAAGATCCCCTCCCGGAGAAGGTTGCCTATCTGCAGGAGGGGGGAGAACAGATGTACATAAATCCTCTGCTTAAAATCATACTTTGTTTAAAAATTATTCTTGCCTACTTTGCTTCTTTCAATTTAAGAATGAGAAGAGGCCATTCCTTCAGTGTCCAGGAAGGTTTCACATCACCATGGGTGCTCCGTTTCCACTCTGAAGAAACTATCAGAGCGGGTTAGCCAGCCTCCCTTCCCTGGCATGGTCACGAGGACAAGCTCGCAAAGACTTGGCTGGGCCCTGGGCATCTCCTGTGCTGTCCACCAACACAAGTGGAGACACCATATGGGAGACACCACCCCTGGGGTGAGGATGGTTGAGAGAACTGGAGAAGCCCACATTGGGGCTGAAGACAGGAGCAGTGGGGCATTGGGGATAAGGAAAGTGCAAAACCCTTCTGACTGGTCTTGGCCTCCTCGGATCCTGCAAGTTCCTTTCTTTGGGATCAGAAAGAATCACAGTATAAATTGCCCCACAAAAAGAAGCAGTCAATTTTGACAGACCTCAGAATGGCTTCTGTTATCTGCCAGGCCTTCCTTGCTAAAGAGCCAACCAGAGTGGGACAAGGCTCACACTGGATTGGCAGACCATTAATCCTCACATTCAGCCTTCCGGCCTTCCTTCTGGGAGTTATATTGCCCCTCAGGCAAAGCCCTCTGTCACTCTGACAGCAACATTACCCCATCTCAGCCTGGTGTTGAGACTTCCACTCCCCCTTCCTTTTGGCCCCACTGGCAAAGGGAAACTAGCCCTATATATATCAGACACTGCATGCACTATCCTTGTTTGGTCCCTACTCTGTGAAGCAAGTACCTGTCCCCATTATATAGGGGAGGAAAGTGAGCCTTAAAGATATGAAATAACCAGTTGGAAGGGGAAGGACTTGCAGGTCTGTGTGACTATAATTCCCACTTCAATAAAAAAAATTTCCACGTATTTAAGATTCCTGTTCCTAAGGCCTGCAATGAGGGAAACAGGCCAGCACACCCCAGCTCATTTCACAGGCTCCATCTCTCTAAGAATCTTCATCTCTTTCACTCTTAAAGAGAAAACCATCCTCCCAGCACCATTCTCCCAAGAGAGGGGAAGCTGTCCTTGCTTTGCTTCCTCTATCAACCGTGAGCAGGCCTGGCACATTGTTCCTTATCTGCTTACTCACTGAACAGCTCAGGCCTCTTCATCGAAGCCCTGCTGGCCTCAGAGTGACCTGTAGCCCTTATCACAACATTCTCAGTTGGCCTGGCAGAGAAACTGAAGCAAATGGTCCAGCTCTGGGGGGCAGATCTGCTCAAAGACCATGGAGTTGCCAGCCAAACCCCAAACTGCTGGCTAGACTCTATAAATGATACCCAAATGCACATTTCAGCAAGGCCCTTCTTGAGACACACCTGTTTTCAAGGTTTTGAGAAGTTTTCAAACGACCATCATTTGCACTTCCCTTCAGCCGCTGGAGCACCAGCCTGGGAGGACAGACAGTTGGTGGAGCTTGTCATCCCCTGACGGCTGCCCCTACAACACTGACTTCAGATCCTGGCAGCAGAACAGGCATGAATGCTTGGGTGTTTGCTTCTTAATTGGTTTAAGGCCCTTGCTCATTCCGTGTCCATTCTCATTAATCAGTAACTGGAGTCAGCTGTCTACGAGGGATTTTTAATGGCATTTTAATGTCATTTTATTTTCCTAAAATGTCAGTTGAACAGCCAAGGAAATTTCCCTTCAGAGTCCTTGGAAGTTGTTCTGAACTGAAATAAACTACCACCATGGCCAGCTGAGCACTCAATGAAAAACAGCATTATATGCCAAATTAATATTTTAGAGAAGAAAATGGGCGAACCTACACTGACATGTCCACAAGCATGATCTCCAGCTTTAGCCACAAAGCCACAGAGACGACTGTAAGGCCCGAGGCACTTGCGGCCATCAGTTAGGGAGCTAGAATCAAAAGAGGGGGAGAAAGGGTCATGATAAGTAGTAGGTCTCTATTCTTCATTCAACCACAGCAGACTCCATGCACAAGGGAAGGCGGCAGTGATGGCATTTTTTTTTTAATGGCTTCATTCTGTGAGAGGACTTCAGGGTGAAAAGCAGTGGGTGGGTCAGGGCTTGTTAGAAACTGCAGCTAAAAGGACTTCCAGCCAAGATGGAGGCATAGGTGGACATGCTGTGCCTCCTTGCACAACCAAAATTAAGGACAACAAAGATTTAGAAACAATAAAACAACCTGAACTGATAGAAAATTGAACTGTATGGAAGTCTGACAACCATTCATCCAGACCAGTAAGAGGGCGGAGTCACAGCAGGAAAACGTGGAGGTTGGCGGACCCCAGCTTGCAGGAGCTCCAGGTGCACAGGCGGTGGCTAGCAAACCCTGGGCACAGGTTGGCAACAGGCAGACGCAGTGAGGCTGTACAAGGTGGCTGCCTGACTAGGCTGTCCCACATTCTCACTCAGATAATCCAGGAGAAAACAAGGAGTGAGACAGACTTTGCAACCCAGGGCCCCAGGGCCCCAGCACTGGGAAATAAAACATAAAACCACTGATTGAGAACACTTGTGGGGGTTGAGGTGCTGGGAGAGACTCCCAGCCTCATAGGAGAGTTCGTTGGAGAGACCCACAGGGTACTAGAATGTACACAAGCCCACCCACATGGAAATCAGCACCAGAAGGGCCCAATTTGCTTATGGAAAGCAGCGGAAGGGACTGAAATATGAGAGAGAGCACGCAGCAAGCGCCATTGTTCCCTCTCAGACCCCTCCCCCATGTACAGTGTCACAACCCAGCAACTGGGCTACCCCGCCTTGGTGAACACCTAAGGCTCTGCCCCTCACTATATAACAGCCGCGACCAGACAAAAAACAAAACAAAACAAAACAAAACAATAACAAAAATGGCTCAAACAGGAGAACAGATCAAAGCCCCACAGCCAATTCCTCTAAGTGACCAACTGATAGCCAACCTATCAGATGCACAGTTCAAAGCACTGGTGATCAGAATGCTTACGGAATTGGTTGATTTTGGTTGCAAATTACATGAACAAATGAAGGCTACACTGAGTGAAATGAAGGAAAACACACAGGAAACCAATAGTGATGGGAGGAAAACTGGGACTCAGATCAATGGAGTGGACCAGAAGGAAGAAAGAAACAACCAAACAGAAAACAAGGAAGAAACAAGAATTCAAAAAAAAATGAGGAGAGGCTTAGGAACCTCCAGGACATCTTGAAATGTCCCAATATCCGAATTATAGGGGTATCAGAAGGGGAAGAGGAACAGCAACAAGTGGAAAACTTATTTGAACAAATAGTGAAGGAGAACTTCCCCAATCTGGCAAAGGAAATAGACTTTCAGGAAGTCCAGGAAGCTCAGAGAGTCCCAAAGAAGGTGGACCCAAGGAGGAACACACCAAGGCACATCATAATTACATTAGCCAAGATTAAAATGAAGGAGAGAATTCTAGAAGCAGCAAGGGATAAGGGCACAGTCACTTACAAAGGAGTTCCTATCAGACTGTCAGCTGATTTCTCAAAAGAGACCTTACAGGCAA
>PVKU01008803.1:0-69410 GCA_004027475.1 Anoura caudifer | reverse complement strand
ACCAAAGACACTGAAATTGAGAACAAGAGAGGAGAGGGATAGGAATATCCAGGGAAAAGGGGAAGGGATTAGAGCAACAAGTATGAAAGACATATGGACAAAAGCTGGGGGGGGGTGGAAATGGAAGGGAGCTGGGGAGGGCTGGGGCGGAGGGACGGGATGGGAGTAGAAAACAGAAGACTGTATAAGAACAACAATTTAAAATAAAATTTAATTAAAAAAAAAAAAAGAAACTTAATGTCAACAAAATTTAAAGACATTTATTGATGGGGGGAGAAAAGTGAGCGCTTTGGCCAAAATGGAGCAGTTAATGTGTTTGTAGTCTTTCTGGCAGTGTTTTTCATTCAGTCAGAATCATTTACTTTCCCCCACAGATATGCAAATTGTTATGCTATGGTTTAATGAGTAAAATATATACATCCGGTTAAAATAAAAATCTCCATGAGCATTTGGATTCCAAAAAAAAAAAAAAAAAAAGAAAGTGAGACTTTGGAAGTGTTTTGCCAGTCTCGAGAACCTTTTCTGTTTGCTCTGTAACAGGGGGAAATGTATATATTTAGAAAAGAAAAATGATAAAGTAATTGGGTGAAACATTTGAAAAATCTGATGAAGAGTGTACGAATATTCTTTATACAATTTTTCCAACCTTTCTACGATACTCAAATTAGTTCAAAATAAAAGAGTGGGGGATGGGTGTCAGCTGATAGATAACTTTGCCCTTCACCTGTGCCCTTCTTCCTGTCCAGAATAAGGATGCAATGCTGGAGATGAAGCAGCTGGCTTATAACGGCAAAGATGAAAGCCTCAAGCCAAGGATGTCTGAACAGAAAGATTCCAGCTGAGATCCTAGCTGGCAAATCAGAGCCTTTGTATCAGTCCTGCACTGCCTACCTCTTAATTTAAGACAATGATTTTCTGTTGCAAGGCATGAAAATCACAACTGGCACAACCAAGTTAAGTAATTTGCCCAGGGCTACCCAGTCCAAAAGTGGCTGAACTAAAATGAAGACCCAGGTCTGTCTAGCTTTGCAAGCAAAACATGCCTTTCTATTCTATAGCATGCTGAAGCCCAGGCCTCTCTCTTTGAAATGAGTAAGAATTTTTAGCACTCCAGAATGAGACTACACATGAGAGAGTACCCATAGCAGAGCCTGGCAGAGGACAGAGGTTCAAATGTTTGCTGAATCAGTACTTCAAGAAACCAAGTACATCTGTTTTCAGTATTCTGTTATACTGAGCTATTTTTAAGTACCGGGGAAAAAAAACTGCATTAATGTGGGTGTAATACTTTAGAGTTGCAGATATTAGTCAGCAGTTTCATTCAGTTTCTTGTATCTCTCTTACCACTATCTCCTTCTTCTTTTTTGCCTCTACTTCATAGAAGTCCTAAAACCTTTTCTTTATTTATCACCTCCTGTAACTCCATCTACCCACCCCAATCTCCCCATTTACCCACCCCTCCACCTCAAAAAAGAGGGAGGGGCTAAGCATGGATCCTGTTAGAAAGGCTCTCTATGGCCCTAACCGGTGTGGTTCAGTTGGTTGGGTGTCATCCCACGAAGCAAAAGGTGGAGTGGTTCACTTCCTGGTCAGGCCACATGCCTGGGTTGTGGGCCAGGTCCCCAGTGGGGGGCGTGCCAGAGGCAACCAATGGATGTTTCTCTCACACATCCATCTTTCTCTCCCTGTCTTTCTCCCACTGTTCCCCTCTAAGAATAAATAAATTTTAAAAAGAAAAAAGAAAGAAAGGTTCACTATGAACAAAGCAGCTCATTCTGCTGGGGAAGGCAGGAGTTAGCCAACGGAAAAGACCATCCTTCCAGATAGGAAGGAAAAAATAAAAAACAAGGAGCCCTGGTCTCTGGCCAGAGCTAAGCAGCTTACCGAGAGGCTAAGGTTCTGTAAAGCTCTAGGCAGAAGAGCTAAAGGTGCAGGAAGGCACTGAATCTGGCCTGGATCAAAACCATCAAACGTGCAACTCTTCTGAAGTTAAAAGACACAGCAGAATTTGAAATGGCTAATTTCTGTTAAAATAAAATGGGTTTAATATGGAGTATCACGGATTTGTTTTAAATGGTATGAATTCTGAGCTTTGAAAAAACAAAGATTTTGGTATTTACACCATGAAATTAGTATCAAAACACCAATATAGTCATTTTGCTCTGATCCAGACACCAGAACCAGACCTAGATGGCAACACCCTGCCAGGAAGGAGACAAGCTGTGGCAAGACCTATTGAGACGCTGGATGCTAAGCTATTCAGGAGTCACTATTCACACACCTCGGGGAGAGGGAACAGTTCTAGGACTTGGGTCTGGGTCACTTCAGTCTCAGAGATGGTGGCCCTGCCCTGGAAAGGCCACATGTGCACCAGGTGTTGGAAGTCGGAAAGGGGCAGTGGGGAGAGCAGGCTGGAGCTATTCTAGCTCTTTATACCACCCACAAGTCGCGTGATGTTTATGATGTCCTGGGCGAGCGGCACAGAGAATGGTCAGAGCTAAAGGAAGACTGTTTTGCCTCTCTGTGCTCATGACCTTCGCATCTTCCATTCCCCTGCCCACGGACTCCGGAGCTGCTGGCAGAGAATTATACCCACACTCAACTCTCTCTTTTTTCAAGCCACCTGCCTACGCCAGTTCTAGACACTCTACCTACTACCTGCAAGTTACTGAGCCCATCCCAACCATCTGGGTGGTGTGTTCACAGTCGCAGGCCACTGACACTTTACAGTCAATTAAAGAGCTGGAATTGGGGTTACATGGAAGTGTGGGCTGGCTTTGAATGCTCTGGTCAGCTACCATCTGCTGGCCATGAGGCCCAATCTACCTTGATCTCATGAGACAGCTTACAGAGTTCCCTGCCACCCCATCTCTCCACCCATATTTACTTGGACAACAGACTCAGGAAAATGAGATAGATCAGCTATACCTTGTTCTGGGACCATGGATTACTGGTAAAAGTGGCAATAATTACATAATAAACCATCTTAAGCTGGACCATGGAATATTGGCATCAGCCAGTGATGTGAACTTAAAAGGATGTGGTCTGGCTGTGGAATGCAGAGTAAACCTTCAATTCCATTCTGGCTAATCAGGACCTGCTTGTCCAGCTGGCTGATGGGGGAGGAGAAAGAGAGTAGGTGTAGAGAGGTGACTCTCACATTCTCCACAGAGGGCAAGAGTGCCAGGGCCTGGATCTGAAAAATCTGTCCCTCAATAAAGTTTTATAAACAGTTCTTTGAAACTGAAAATGGAGGTTCCTAATTTAGATATTTCATAGGTAAGCAATTTATTTATTCTATTTCCTTTTCTTTTTAAAAGATTTTATTTATTTTTAGAGAGGGGAAGGGAGGGAGAAAGAGAGGGAAAGAAATATCTATGTGTGGCTGCCCCTCGCACGCCCCTTGCATGCCCACAACCCAAGGCATGTGCCCTGACTGGGAATTGAACCGGCAGCCCTTTGGTTTGCAGGCCAGCACTCAATCCAATGAGCCACACCAGTCAGGGCTGTTTATTCTATTTTCTTAAGAGTGAAAACAAAACTGGACTGTACTTTCTTAAAAAGAAGGTAGATCCAGCTTTGCTTGCAGATGTAAATATGAAGCAATGTAAAAGTACTTCTTTTAAATACTGCAACATGATCTTTTGAACCTTTTGCAGAGCAACAGAACTGATGCTAGCAATATGCTAGTACCATGGCTAGAAACATCTTTTTCAAAAAAAACTGGCCAGCAGTCAAGTCCATTAGGGGGTATAGCGAGCATCTGTTGTTTTTTCTATCCTGATAAACTTTCTCTTGGCACAGTATTCCAGCTTTTCTCTGAACAAAGTCCCCTGTTTTTATGCCATGTCCTTTGAGATGAGGGGAGGATTCCCACTGCTTGCTTTGAGGTGGGCGTGTGAATCAAAGCCAACCAGAGCACCTCACTGGACTGCAGGAATCAGCCCAACACAGGGCCAAAGACCTAATCATATCCAATCAGTAAGGAGACTTTTGCTGGGACTCTAAGGAGAGAAGTTAGATTTTCTTAATGAACTTGGACCTGGAAGATTGTAGGACTACATGTACTGACAGCCATCTTGCCCTTGTATGGAGCCTGAGAAACCAATAAAAAGAGCAGAATCTAAAAACAGAGAAAGCCCAGATCCTGGGGAGATTGTCTTGATGTTCCAGATTAAGCCATAATGAAGTAACAGACTTTCAGTAACCTGAGCCAATGAAGTTTGAGCTGAGTGCCATTATGGGGTAATATTTTTAAATACTCAGTTGTTAAGAAATTGATGATATACACTAACAATGATCTGAGCCTCCACTCTAACCTTTAGTGTATACTTAACCATGTTTCATGTACTAAAGTACTAGGCACATTAGCTCTGGCTAGTGTAGCTCAGTGGATTGAGCACAGGCCTGTGAACCAAAGGGTAACGGTTCGATTCCCAGTTGGGGCATATGCCTGGGTTGCGGGCCAGGTCCCCAGTGGGGGCCATGTGACAGGCAACCACACATAGATGTTTCCCTCCCTCTCTTTCTCCTTCCCTTCCCCTCTCTTTAAAAATAAAGAAATAAAATATTTTAAAAATAAAATAAAATAAAGTACTAGGCACATTAAAGCTATCATCTGATAAAATCCTAACAACAACCACATGAGAGCACTATTACTGCTCCTTTCAAAACAGGCAGAGCAGTCTACAGCATGTGAGAGTGACTTGTCTATTCCTAGTCCTTGCCTTGGTCATATTTCATATCTCCTAAGGCAGGTGGCTAACATTTTAGCCTCTGAAACTTTTCAAATGAAATAGGAAGAATAAACAAATGAAATCAATCAAATGGAGCAGGATGGAGAGGGCGAGGAGGCAGAGCCCTCTTTCTTGTGCTCTCCTCCCCCAAGGAACGTCTAAGGCTTTAAAAAATATTTTGGGAAAAAATGGTGATGGACGGAGACTTGAGTTGGGGTGGTGAACACACAATACAGTGTACAGATGATGTGTTGTAGAATTGTGCACCTGAAACCTGTATAATTTTGTCAACTGGTGTCAACCCAATAAAGTCAATTAAAAAAAATGTAAAATACTTCATGGAACACAACAAAATATAGCACGTTTTGTATGGAACAATTTTCAAGAAATATTAAACAGAAAAAAGTAAGGTGTAGCCCTGGCTGGTGTAGCTCAGTGGATTGAGAGCAGGCCTGTAAAACAAAGGGTCATGGGTTTGATTCCCAGTCAGGGCACATGCCTGGGCTGTGGGCCAGGTCCCCGGTAGTGGGTACGCAAGAGGCAAGCACACATTGATGTTCCTCTTCCTCTCTTTCCCCCTCCCTTCTCCTTTCTGTAAAAATAAATAAATAAAATCTTAAAAAAAAAAAGTCAGGTGTAGAACTGTGTGCACAATATGCTACATTTATTTCTTTGTTTTTCAAGAGAAATTATATATGCATCTATGTATGTCTGGAAAAATAAACAAGAATTGTTTACATTAATTGCCTTGATGCCAAGGAATAGATGGGAGACTCTTTACTATATACCCTTTCATACTTTTTATTTTAGGCTGTCTTAAAAAGAAGGAGGAGGTCCTGGCAGGTGTGGCTCAGTGGATTGAGTGCTGGCCTGTGAACCAAAGGGTCACTGGTTCAATTCCCAGTCAGGGCACATGCCTGATTGCAGACCAGGGTCTCAGTGGGTAGCATGTAAGAGGCAACCACACATTGATGTTTCTTTCCCTCTCCTTTTCACTCCCTTCCCCTCTAAAAATAAATGAAAATAAAATATTTTTTAAAAAAAGAATAGAAATTTTTCTTTTCAAATAATGGAAACATGGATATTGCTAAAAAATTCAACCAAAAAGTCTTTTTTTGTAAAAAATAATTTTATTTATTTTTAGAAAGAGGGAAAGGGAGGGAGAAAGAGAGGGAGAGAAAAATCAATGTGTGGTTGCCTCTCACATGCCCCTCACTGGGGACCTGGTCCGCAACCTAGGCATGCACCCTGACTGGGAATTGAACCAGTGACCCTTTGGTTCACAGCCAGTGCTCAATCCATTGAGCCACACCAGCCAGGCCAAAAACAGTCTTTAATTATTAATTAATCATAGTCTTCAATGGTTGGTTTTGCAAAACGTTTGGTAACAGTCATCACAAACAATCTTGCTACGCTCAAGGCATAAATACTTTCACAACACTTGCAAAAATATTTTGATAAGTGACTCATTTTGGATGCATAGTACCTAACACATCCTTTTCTTTTTCTGCTTGTCAAAGGAGCTGTATTATGTCATTAAAATTTCCTTCAATTTGTGTTTCAAATTGATGAAGTATCAGGTGTAAAGGCTTATGCACATCTGTAGAGATTTCTAAACACCTTTTTATTTGTTCTGACACAAACTGCGTTATGAGGTTTCTAATAAATATTCTGTTCCTTATTTCACATTGCTATTCAGCATATAAATAGTCTGAGCATTTATTCCTGCAAATAGGCAAAATTGTGTAGAATATAAACACAGGCCATCTTCTGGTGTTCCTGGCCACATTATTTGTGCCTGTCATTTGGTTCACAGTGTCAACTCCTTACTTCATTTGGTTGTAATATTCTATTATGTCATGTGTTATAACCAAACTCACGGCTTAAACATTATGGCTTAACATTAGTCATATACAAACATGCAGCTAGTCATGACCTTGAACCTACACACTCAATATATGTAGCAATATTTAAGAAAAGAGTTTGTTTGTACCTCAGATCAGCTGTGACTTCCAAAGGGCTAGAGAGGTTAGACAAAAAAGTACAAAAGAATAAAGACTTTGGAGTCAAACTGCCAATTTATGACCCAGCTCTGCTACTTCCTAACTATATGACACTGGACAGGTTACTCTGAGTGCCTTTTTCACCACCTGTAAAATGGAACTGATAATACTACCTATTTCATAAGGTTGTTGTGAGGATTAAGTAAATTATTTTACGTAAAGTACTTTGAATAGAGACTAGCATATATGAAGCACAAATATGTGTTCAATGTTATTATTATTGATTGGTTATGAATTTCAATTGCTGCTTCATCATTATTGACTTATTTTGCAATGTGTTATTTGCTTAATGGATAGTAATGCATAACTGTATCAAAGATATTTTTGGACACCGATTTCCCAGTAACTAGTCTTTAAAAACCTGTATGTGGGTATTTGTAAGAGACTCACTTCAGATGGAAAGACATAGACATAGTGAAAGTAAAGGGATGAAAAAAGATATTTCCTGAAAATGAAGTGGAGAAAAAAAAGCCTATGTAACAAATACTTACACCAGACAAAATAGACTTTAAAACAAAGGCTATAAACAAAATAAATCAGGCTGGAAATTACATATAAGATAAACTTTGAGTGTGGCTACTAGCACATGGAACTAATTGCAATCAGAGCTAAGAAGCCTAGTAGGTTTTGGGAGAAATTACATAGATGAACGTGGAATAAAAAGCCTTTTACTTAAAAAAAAAAAAAAAAAAGCTATAATAAGAGACAAAGAAGGACCCAGGAATTCCAGTTCTGGGTATTGATCTGAAGAAATACAAAACACTATTTTAAAAAGACACACGACTATGCATCCGTATGTTCATCACAGCATTATTTACAACAGCTAAGGTACAAGAGCAACCTAAGTTGCTCCATCAATAGATGAATGGATAAAGAAGTGATGCATGTATATAATGGAATATGATTTAGCCATAAAAAATGAAATCTTGCCATTGTTATTGTTGAGTTTGTTACTAGAAAATAAGAAAAGATGGGGAAAATGGGCCACTGAACTACGGGATAATAAGGAAACGATTTAAAAAATGAATTTAAAACCAATGACTTTTGTTAGTTGCTCTGTTGTCAGGTTTGCTTTAGCAAAAGAAAAATCATTTTTATTTACCAAAGTTAAAATTTTGGATTATGTGTATTTTAATGATTCATGGCATTCTTATCCTAAGTGTTTAGATTTATGAAAGTCAGAAGTATAATGGTGTAAGTTAGGCAGTAACAATTTTTTCATGTTTTTTTCTCCTTGATTTAAGAAATGCTTCTTAAGCATCTATCATAATAAAGGAATTATGCTAGATGATTAAAGAGTATAAATAGAAACAAGACACAGGCCCTGACTTTTCTCTATAAAATCAGTAGAAGTGAATTCACATGTCCCTTTCTCTTAAATAAGGAGTCCATTTCATGGCTGCCTCCATAGTGATGATGACTCTGCTCCCCTTTCAGACCCCAAATGAGGGACAAATTAGTCACTGTACAGTCTTTTTCTCTTGAGCCTAGAAGTAGCAGGCAGCTCCAGCCTTTTGCAGACATCGGGAGAAAGGCAAGACTGAGAGGTCAGGAAGAAGTCTGGGAGCTCCACCCTCACCTCCTCTGCACCCAAATGTCCATCCCTCCTTCCCAGTCCTTCCCGCCCAGTGATACAAGAGGTCAAATGAAAGGAAAACTCATTGTGACCTACTATAGTCACCAAAACTTAAAACAAAGCAGGATATTTTGAAAAGTTCAGTGCCCTTAAACAATTTTGCTAAAATGTAAAACACTGCTTTTTATTACCAAATAATACATGTAATAGACATCCAATGAGCCCTACTCCATCTTAGAGCTTTATCCTTGATGATGGGGTAGAATAGGGCATGGGGAAGAGGCAAGGAGAGGCCCAGGGAGGGATATGGCTTAGGGACTGGGTGAAGTTGTTTGCACGCATTACTTGATAATAAAAAAGCTGAGCATTGGATGGTTACTTTTTTTAGGATGCAACACAATGCCCCCATGGAAAACATCTGATGCAAAATGTCAAGCATCTAGTTTTAAAGCAGTGGACAATGTTTAGTGCACAGTATTTTTGGCAGTATGACCCCCATCATTACCCAAGTCATCCAGGCTTAACACCTTGACACTATAAAAGGAACTTTTACCATAACCTTTGTGATATGTATTATCTACAATTCTACCTTACAGATGAAAAAAGGATTTTCCTCCTCAGCATAATGTTCATATATCCTTTAATGTTTTCTTCATTTATCCATCAATACCACCTCTTATGAGATAGTGCTAAACCACAGATACAATAATAAATAACGTAATCCTGCCCTTAACATAAGCATTTATTGAGTTTATCACATATTAACAATTGCAAAGTGCAATATGCGGATTTCAGGGAAAGCTTTCGAAGATGCCACAGTTAAGTCTTCGGCAGGAGTTTCCTTGATGAAGAAGAGAAAGGGGAAGGGCATATACCCAGAATATGTGAGGAAGGCAGGAGCTGTAAGGATAAGCAGGAGCTGGAACATAACAGGCCTGTATACCAAAATAAGGAGTTTGGATTTTATTATGAAGAGAATGGGCAGCCACTGGAAGATTTTATATATGAGGACTGTCATGGACATGTTTTGTCACTGCTAGGGAGGCCAGGGCTTTAATAATGACAAACTAGTTAGGAAGCTATTGCCATAATCTTGGCGAAAAATGATGACAACATAAACTATCTCAGAGGCAGAGAGGATAAGACCTATTGCAGGAATACTGTATTCTATAGACATGATAGAACTAGACATGTGGGGGTGAAATCCAGAGTTTGTCTTCCCAGGTTTCTCCTTCTAGCTTAAGCAATTATTTGGCTAGTGGCAGGGCTCAGGAAGCATATTGATTTTTTTTTCTTTAAGGGAAGCTGGGGAATCTGAAACCTGTGAGGCATCCTAGTGAAGAGGCACATGAATCAGTTGGCTAACTAGACCCTGCGCTTTTTATGCTCAAGAAATCTACAAGGCTACTCCAGAAACATATGTACTTGGTAATCTCATTTTGAAAAGAACAAGTAATATGATTTGAAAATACATTTTTCATGCTAAAAAACCACTGAAATGCAGAGGTTGAGAGTTAATAACAACACATTATGCTATTTGCTGTCAAACTGACACTGCAGATCAATGTATTTTCTGTAGTAAGCTAAATGCAGAGTTCGATTGGTTTCCTCCTCACACCACTTGGAAATAGCAGTGTACCTGGTGTTTAGATCTAGAAATTCCTTTCAACGGGATTGAAGAGCAAGATCTGAGAAGTGCGCCCTCCTGTGGCAGTGAAATGAGGGGGCTCTAGCATCCTTTTTATCACCAAAGCCCCGTAAAAAAAATACAATTTAGGGGGATCCGAAGGCCACAGCGCTCGTAGAGCTAACCGTAACACCAAATGAACCCTCCCAGCGGCCGGGATTCCCTACCTGTCACGTCGGCCGAAGGAAAATTTCACTTTCGACTCAACAAAATACGACCCGAGATTTGACAGGTTGCAGTAAGTCCTGCTCGGCGACAACCGAACAGCCGGCGAGCCAAAACACACAAACTATCCCGATCCCTTCTAGCCTGCAGGGCCCGGCTTCAACCACGTGGGTGATTAAGGTCAGCAAGAGCAGTCAGCTAGGGGAGGGTGTAGGAGGCGTGTCCCTGCGGAAGGAGGCGGTGCTTGAGGTGGTAGTGGGCGGGGCTTGAGAGGACCAAGGCAAGGGCCTCCTCTCTTCTGCTCTCTCCCTTTACCTTCGCCCTTCGAGCCGCCACGTAATGCCACGTATTCGCGCGTGCGCATCTCGACTGCTAGTGTTTCCGGGCTTGGGGGGCTGGAGCGGCCGCCGAGTAGGAGGTGGTGGTGACGGCGGCCGCCGAGTGTGAAGTGCAAGATCCGAGGGTCAGTCCCTGCGGAGGGCAGGGGAAGTTATTCTTTCTTTTCCGAAGGGACTGGTAGAGCCAGTCGCTCAACGACAAGATGAATTTCCTCCGCGGGGTAATGGGGGGTCAGACTGCGGGACCACAGCACACAGAAGCCGAGACGGTGAGAGGAGCGGCCGGTCCGGGACTTGGGAAGGGTCCGGGCAGGAAGGGGGACGAAGGACTCCCGTGCCCCACCGTGGGGTCACATGCTGCCTCTTTCTTTGCTTCCCCTTTTCTCCTGAGACCCCTGAGTTATTTCCTTTCGCCCCCAGCACAGTCCCCACCACGGCAACTCGGCCCTGCTGACTGCAGCCGCGTCCCCAAGCTCCGCAGGCCTCGCGAGGAGGGTGGTCTGTGGATGGTGCCGCCTGGGAAGGGGTTGATACAGGGCAGAGGTGGCCTGACAGTCTCCCACGCCCCTGGAGGCCACTGGCCTCTCCCTTCTCTTTTGCGAGTGTCTCCACTGGCGGAGAAGAGCCTGAAGTCCTGCTCCTTATCTCGCCGTCTGGAATGGGGCATTGGGGAAGACTGAGTTTAAAACCCAGCTGTTAGGGAGAGCGTGTGGCTAAGAATAAAAAGATAGTTTAGGGCACAGAGCCATCTGCTCCTGTCCCATCAACTGGAGGATGGTCTTCTGCCAGGTGTTAACAGTTCGGATCCCCGCAAATGGGCTTACGCAAATATATGACATTTGGGAACTACTTTGACGTTGCAGGGATCTTTAGCTCTCAAACTGCTTTGCAGGACACATCCCCGGCTTTCCCTTCCACTCACCCCATTTAGAGTCTGAATTTGTGGTAACAGGATTTTTGGCATCACGTTAGAAAAATTCTTAACCACTGAAAACAGTCTGATAGATGGTTCGGTTTTGAGTTTACGATAAATTTTGTGACTTTTGGTTAGTGCCTATTAGGAGTAAGTGTGTATGACTTTTCAAAAATAAACATTTTATGTTAGGTCTACAGAAAAATGACAAAGTAAGACTTTTAAAGGCAAACTTTGGGCAGTATTCATACATAACTGGATGTCTATAAACATAAATACCATGTTCTGTATTACTGGGATCCTAAAGGGTAATAATAACTTTAATTGCTACGCTCTGACCTTGTGCTAGGAACTGTGCTGAATTTTTAAATCCACATTCTCCTTTAATCCCTATCCACCCTGTCAGATAGGTGGTAGAATCCTCACTTTATAAATGAAAAATTGAGATTGAGAGAGGTGAAGTAACTTGGCCAAGGTCACACTGCCAGTAATAGAGCCAGGCTTCAACCAAGGTTTGCTTTATTCACAGCCTAGGCTTTATTGCTGATGCCCATAGTTTAAAAGTCACCTGGGAATTTTGTAAACTTATATAATATTAAAAGTAACCTCACAGATCTGGGTTAGAACTGTTTAAAGCAGAAGTTTAAAGACAGTGAATCTTTTTTCCTTCACTTGACCAGGAGATTACCCACACTAATATGCAACTGATATTTGGCTTCTCTTGTTAATTCCCACATGGTACCAGGCAACTGAGCTGCCCTGTTAGAAAATCATGCCTATCTGCATTACCATAGGCACAGTCACCGCCCATCTCTTCAGCTTGTCTTTTTTCTTTATCTGTGATATTTGCTTTTGTTTGGGGCAGTGACTTTTAAAGTGTAGTTTACTACAACTTGCTTTGGAGTTAGACCTTGATTTGAATTCTTGTCTTCCACACCAAACTGGATTGGAGAGGTAAAAGATGGCCAATACCCTATATGTAAAAGAAGGAAAATGCCTGCTCTTATGGGTATAACGAGGATTAAATGAAATAAGAAATAAAGCCTAACAGTGTGTGCTCAGTAAAGTGTACTTTTTATTACATGTTTTTTTGGGAAGAATACTCTTTTTGTTATACTTGGAAGGTGGCATAAAATTGAGTATAGGATTTTAAAGCTGGAAGGCCCTTTGTAGTTATTGCAAGTTGAACCTCCCTCAGTTTGCAAGTTAGGAGACTGAGGCCCAGAGCACCAAAACAACCAAAACAACTTGCACAGTATTGCAGAACTAAGACTGGAACACTTTGATCTTGCCATAGTGAGTGGAACAACATACTTTTTATATCAAATTTCAAAATGAGTTTCATCCACATCAAGCTGTTCACAGTTTAGGGTAAAAAAATTTTTTATTTTATTTCTCTTTTTTTAATTTAGGTAGAAAAAGGCACTGATTCCTGATGATTAAAGCCTCCTAATTCTTGACATACTTTGCTGGTTGCAAATTATTTTTACTAATTGTAATAAAATGCTATTCATTTTTTTTGAATGCTTGCACAGGCTTGGGCTTAATTTTCCATCTACCTTCCAACTAATGCCTTTTTAAAAGCTAGTATTTTGAAAATCCCAAGGCAGGTGTTAACTACATTTGATGATAAATCATAGGAAAGTTTTCCCTTGGCAAGTTGTATCCCAAGGCATGAAAGTTGGCTAAAGTACACAAAAGTATGCAGAGTTAACATACTGCTAGGGCATCTCTTTTTGGATCAAACTTTGATCAGCTGGCTTAAAAAGCCAATATAGACAGCTGTACTTTCTTTTAATAAAAATTGAGTGTGTGTTTAAATTTAGAAATAGTTTTGGTTTTGACAAGCACATTTTATACCAGTGTCATAACCAGTATGTATTTTCTCTCTCGACTCTCTTGCAATAAATGTCAGAGGATAACGATTTGTGTTTCATCACTTCTATATCCAACCAAAGATGTCTCATATTTTTAAGCAGTATCTATTGAAAACAACATGGCTTTTTAAAAACGTTAATCAGATTACTTATGGTGGTTCTAAAAAACTAGTATTGCTTAAATTTTACATACCTTGGCATTACCAAAGTGTGTTCCAAAGAAAGTCAGTAGAAGTACTAGAAGGAATTTTGTTACCCAAGAAGTGTGCTGTGTGATGATTAAAAATAACACAAAAAGCCCTAATAATTATACAAGATTTATTAAACAAGCACTATGTTATGTTTTCAGGTATTTTCGAGATGGAATTATAAAATAAGTTGTGTTTGCCAAATTTACTTGACAAGATCCTTCCCTTCCCCCCACCCCACAAAACTGTGGATATAATGTTCTGATGAACATACTTAGGGAAAAATTGTCCCAGAGGATGTATTTTTAAAGGAATACTACATTTTAGAAGTTCTTAATTATCATAAGCATTATGGAGTTCACAAAGTATTTCCCTTTGAATACCTAAAAGATAAAATAAGTCCTGATGCTTTAATGATTTAAGAAATAATGATAATTAGCCTTGAATCTGATTATCTTTTAGGAGAGAATAGAAGAATTTCTTACATAATTGTTAATAGCAAATGCCATTTCTCTTTTTATTTATTTACCTCCTGTTATTTATACTACTTTGTCTGTTTGTTGCCTGTCATGGATATCAGATAAAAGGCTTACTTACTTCTTATACCTCAGGCAGAAGTGTCATAAACATTTTTTGCCTAAAAAGTTACCTTTCATTTGAAAACTTATACTATTAGACTTTGAGATGCAGCATTTGTGATAGGTTATTTGGTAGACAAGTTTCATTGTTATGCCTTGCTTAGAAGGATGTCCTTTTGGAAAGCATCCTTCATTTCTTACAGAAAGCATGGAGGATAAATGAAGCAGTATGTTACCTAGTTTGGCTTTCTGGTAATTGCAATGGAAATAGGTTGTGTTAGAGTCATGGTATTTATCTTCAAAGAGGCTGGTATTTGACTTTGTAATGCTCCCACTTATTTTTAAATACAGATAACTATTTTATTAAAAAAGTAATAAACGGATACATTGTAGGGTCATCCTAGAAACTGACGAGAATGAAATATATTGGAAAAATTTTTACAAATCTTTGTAGGTCATTGTTCAATGTTTGTACTTGTTATTTGAGATTTTTACCTTTCATTGATATTAGATTCATGATACTAGGCTACATGATTTTATTTGCAGAGCCCTAGTTCAGTGATTTGAACAACTCCTAAACAGATGCCATAGTAAAGACTGCATGTATTGCATTTATTTATTTATTTTTAATATATTTTATTGATTTTGCTATTACAGTTGTCCCATTTTTCCTCATCATTCCCCTCCACACCCCTCTCCCACCCACATTCCCCCACTTTAGATCATGTCCATGTGTCATAAGTTCTTTAGCTTCTACATTACCCACACTATTCTTGCCCTCCCCCTGTCAATTTTCTACCCACCATATATGCTACTTATTCTCTGTACCTTTCCCCTCTCTCTCCTCCTCCCACTCCCCTGTTGCTAACCCTCCATGTGATCTCCATTTCTGTGTTCCTGCTCCTGGCCCAGTTGTTTGCTTAGTTTGCTTTTGTTTTAGGTGTGGTTGTTAATACCTGTGAGTTTGCTGTCTTTTTACTGTTCATATTTTTTATCTTCTTTTTCTTAGATAAGTCCCTTTAACATTTCATATAATAAGGGCTTGGTGATGATGAACTCCTTGAACTTGACCTTATCTGAGAAGCACTTTATCATCCCTTCCATTCTAAATGACAGCTTTGCTGGATAGAGCAATCTTGGATGTAGGTCCTTGACTTTCATGACTTGGAATACCTCTTTCCAGCCCCTTCTTTCCTGTAAGGTCTCTTTTGAGAAATCAGCTGACAGTCTGACGGGAACTCTTTTGTAGGTGACTGTCCCCTTATCCCTTGCTGCTTCTAGAATTCTTTCCTTCATTTGAATCTTGGCTAATGTAATGATGATGTGCCTTAGTGTATTCCTCCTTGGGTCCAAGTTCTTTGGTACTCTCTGGGCTTCCTGGACTTCTTGGTAGTCTATTTCTTTTGCTAGATTGGGGAAGTTCTCCTTTATTATTTGTTCAAATAAGTTTTCCACTTGTTGCTCTTCCTCTTCCACTTCTGGTACACCTATAATTCAGATGTTGGGACGTTTAAAGATGTCCTGGAGGTTCCTAAGGCTCTCCTCATTTTTTTGAATTCTTATTTCTTCCTTGTTTTTTGTTTGGTTGTTTCTTTCTTCCTTCTGGTCCACTCCATTGATTTGAGTCCCAGTTTTCCTCCCACTTCTATTGGTTCCCTGTGCATTTTCTTCATTTCATTTATGGTAGCCTTCATTTGTTCATCTAATTTGTGAGCAAAATCAACCAGTTCTGTGAGCATCCTGATCACCAGGGCTTTGAATTGTGCATCTGATAGGTTGTCTATCTCTTTGTCGCTGATAGGTTGTCTATCTCTTTGTCGCTTAGATGAATTGGCTCTGGAGCTTTGATTTGTTCTCCCATTTGAGCCATTTTTGTTTCTGGGTGTTTTGTTTTGGTCTAGTCGTGGCTGTTACATAGTGAGGGGTGGAGCCTTAGGTGTTCCCTAGGGCGGGGCAGCCCAGTTGCTGGGTAGTGATGCTGTATGTGGGGGCGGGCTCCGAGAGGGAACAGTGGCGCTTGCTCTGCTCTTTCTTGGATTCCAATCTCTTCCGCCACTTCCCTTTCGCGTGGATTATCTGCATGCAAATGTGGGACCACCTGGTCAGCCAGCCGCCTTGCGCGGCCTCACTGGGTCTGCACTGTTGCCACCCCGTACCCGGGGTCTGCTAGCCACCGCCTGTGCACCTGGGATCTGCCAGCCTCTGCTGCCTGCGTGCCTGGTCTGCATCTCCACTTTTTCCTGTCGCGACTCCGCCTCTCTTACTGGTATGGATGAATGGTTGTTGGACTTCCGTACAGTTCAGTTTTCTATGAGTTCTGGTTGTTTTCTTGTTTCTAAATCTTTGTTGTCCTTAATTTTGATTGTGAGAGGAGGCATGGTGTGTCCACCTACGCCTCCATCTTGGCTGGAAGTCCTGTATTGCCTTTAATATTGATTTATTTTCTTAAGAAGCAACTTGACATGCAATCTATTGGGGAAGCTAAAATAACTTTTGGTCCCTTAAAATATGCTCACTTTTTAAAAAAAATTATAACAATTTAGGTCATCTGAAGATGACTGGCTTTTACTTTTTTGTGGGGGTCATCTCAGTTGTAGAGTTCAATTTAAAACAAGCTAAATCTCTGGCCCTTTCTTATATCCTAAAGCAGTAATATTTATTATTCCATTTAAACAATATAAATGAATTGACTCTTGTTTAACATGAATTATTTTAGTCCTAGAGGAACCAGTCATGGATGGGAAAGTTCTCTCCAAGGAAAGTAAAACTATGTGTTAAGTTTCATAAGGGCAAAGTTATATCATCAAATAAGTTGGTATTAGGGCTTGATAAATATTTGTTGAATAAATGACTGAGCCTTGACCAGGTAGCTCATTTGATTAAGAGCATTGTCCTAATACACTAAGGTTGAGGGTTTGATTCCCAGCCAAAGCACATATAAAAAGTAACCAGTGAATGCATAAATAAGTGGAACAACAAATTGATGTTTCTCTTTCTCTCTTCCCCTTCCTCTCTCTCTCTCTCTAAAATCAATAAACAGAATAAGTGACTGAATGGTTGAATTAAATCTCTTAAGTTAAAATCCCTGCCCTTCATTTTTACATATCAGTTAAATAGTTACTGAATACTAAAAAAATACGTATTTATATCAGGAATTGTAAGAAAAATACCTCAAACTACATTATGTCAGTATCTGTTAATTTTTTTTTAAAGATTTTACTTACTTTTAGAGTGAGTTTGGGAAGGGTGGAAGAGACAGAGAAACATTGATGTGAGAGAGAAACATTGATCATTTGCCTCTTGTAAGTGCCCAACCGGGGGTCGAACGTCTTGTAAGTGCCCAACCGGGGTCCAACCACGTGGCCTGACCAGAAATCAAACCAGCTACCTTTCGCTTTACCAGACGATGCCCAGTCTACTGAGCCACACTAATCAGGGCAGTGTCTGTTAAATTTTAAATATTCCTTCAGCATTCTAGTTTCATAGCACCTTCTCTTTTTTCCTTTTTCCTTTTCAGTGGTTTTTCACTTCCACATTCCTCATCTCACTTTTGCTTTCCTAGTCTTTCTTATTCCCTTTGCTGCTTTTTTGGTCTTCTTTGGGTATCACTTTTTTAACAAATTGAATCTTCATTGTATTTTTTCCCCATTACCATTTAGTCCCCTAATACTCCCCACCCCCAGCTGTGTATCACTTACTAAAATAGTAAGTGGCACCATTGGGTAGCAGGACAAACAAACATTCAACTCAGGTTATTAGGTTGTAATTTTGATTATGAATTACAATTTACCAGTTATAGTGGGGTTATTTGCTCTTTACATATTTTTCTTGATAAGTGGAATTATAAATCTTATATGGGAATTACTGAAAACAAAGAAGAGTTTGATACATAATCACCTGCACATAATGTTATACCCATTATTTGATTAATAAGACTTCAGTTTTTAATTACATAAAGTAGCAAGTAATACTAGTAAAGTTTAAGTCCCTTTGACTACCATCTACAATTTCAGTTCTTTTTCAAAAATTAATCACTATTCTCAGTTGGGCGTAAATCTTTTCAGACCTTTATGCATAATCATACATTTGTGCAATATGGAATTACATATTTGTATGCAGATATTTATCCCTCTTTTTCATAAATGATACAGTGTTTATGGTTTTCTATAGCTTATCCTTTTCATTGATATTTCTTAGAGAACTTTGTGTGTTAAAACATGGAGCTACTTTATTAGAAATTATTTAAAATACCAGATTTTTTGTTACTTTTGTTAGTTATACTACACTGTCTTCTAATAGACTAAAAGCATCTTTATAAAAGGTTCTATGTCTCATTCATCATTGTCTTTATCTCTCACAGCACTTTATACCTAGTTAGTATATGAGTTGGTTGAAGAGCTGCTATCTTTTTTTCTTTTTTAATCCTCACCTGAGGATATGTTTATTGATTTTTAGAGAGAGGAAGTTGGGTGGGGGGAGAGAAAAACATTGAGGTGAGAGAGAAACATTGATCTGTTGCCTCTCACATGCACTGTAGCTGGGGATCGAACCCACAACCTAAGTATGTACCTTGACCAGGGATTGAACCCACAACCTTTTTGTGTACAGGACAACACTCCAACTGAGCTACCTGGCCAGGGCTAGTTGAAGAACTTGTGTCTCTTGAGCTTTCCTTGTTATCCTTTTCTGGTCTCTCTAAATAAAACTAACTCTGGATTAAATTTTACTCAAAAATACCTTTTTCTCTTTAAACCTGCTTTTTGTTAATACATAATATTCTATTGTTTAATGCAAGAGTCACAGACTCAAATTTTAACAGTTATTTAGATAACATCATTGTTCAATGAAGCAGGTTGGATTAGAGAAGAGAGCAGAAGTCTGGGATAAAACTGGAGCCTGCATATCCTGACTTGAGAGTGTAGCTAGTGCTCAAAGCCAGCCAGTTGTTGCCTCCAGGAATGTAGGCCCAGAGATAAAATTTAACCAAGTGATTAAGCACTCAAGCTGCTTGGCTTTGAATGCCATCCCACCATTTACTAGTTTTGTGAACTTGGACAAGTCACCCACTGTGACTGTTTCTCAGATCTAAAATAGTGATAGTAAAATTTATAAGATAGTAAAATAGTGTCAATCAAATAGGGTTTTTTTGAAGATTAATATAATTAAAAATATAGCGAACTTCAGAACACAGCTGGCACATAATAAGTGTTCTATATTCCAGATTTTAATGATTCTTAGATGCACATTTGCATTTAAAGATCTCTAAAATCAGGTTGTATCTTGTCATTATAATTGGCGCTATTTCTTTGTTTTTGGTGATACATTAAAAATGGTGGATCTTGTAATTGATGGCTTCTTAAATTGTATGAAATATAGTGTGAGCTATTATCAGGCTGATTTTTTTCAACAAAAGGTGGAAATATTTATATGAAATTTTTAGATTTTGAAATGTTGGCTTAAAAATTATTTTAAATACTGCATTACCATGTTCCCCTACTTACCAAAAATATCTTGCAGTCCCCATGTAGTTTGCAGCAGGTAGTCAGACCAGCATTTCTCTGCATGGGAAGCAGTGTAGGATGGTAGAAAAAATATGGGCCTTGGAGTGATAGATCTGAAGACCGCTTAGAATCTGAATTGTGCCACCAAATAGTGCGTTTTTCAGTTCATTGCTTAATTCTTCTTTTTTAAAAAAATGTTTTGTTGTTTATGCTATTACAATTGTCCCATTTTCCCCCCTTCGCCACCCTCCACCCAGCGTGCCACCCCCCATTGCTTATTTCTGAGCCTAATTTCATCTTCTGTAAAATTAGTTTATTAGTTTAGATATTGAGTTAGCTGCTGGAACGGAGGCCAGAAAACAGAGGTCTAACCAAGGCAGAAGTCAGGCTTTCTCCACTAAACAGCCAATTAGAAGGCTATCCCTACGGTAGGGTAGTTCTGCTCTCGGGGTAGCCCAGGTACCTTGGTGCTGCTTTTTATGTTGCTCTGCCATCCCTAGGATGCTGCCCTTTTGTGAATTGTTAAGGATGCCTCATTGTACCAGATTCAGGTTTCAGGCTGGGGGAATGAGGAAGAGAAATGAAGAACAATTAGCTTCCTTCTAAGAACATGACCTGGAAGTCATTGCCTACATGTAAGGAAAGCTTGGAAAGTAGTGTAGGTGGACAGCTGTGTGCCAGCTAAAACATGTACGGTTCTAATCGCTAAAAGGAAGAAAGAATGGAAAAAGAGGCACAACTGTACTACACTGAGTTGTTTTTTCAAGTAAGGAATAAATGAAATGATGGTCTTGAGATCTATAATTTCTGAATGTAAGTTAAACATAATTGTGTGCTGCAAAATTTTTTCTCATTAAATACCAACTGAAAAATAAAGACCTGTGTTTGGCCTAAACACTAAGTCTTTGTAATGTTTGGAATATGTATGTTTTTCTTTCATTTGGCTTCAGTTGTCTCCCTCTCTAAAGTCAATGAAAACATTCTTAAGTGCAGAGTTTTAGGGGAAAAAAAGGTGGCGAAGCTTAGTATAGACAGACTGATAGTAGATGGATAGAGTAGCAACACAGCACTTTATTATGGAGAGATCACTTATTCAGAAGCTTCCACCATCAGGAATATTATCAGGAAGTAATAAGGCTTTCACATAGCAAAGCAGAAGTTGCCAAGTTTATGTACTCAATCTTGATTTCAAACCCAAGTAATTTTTGGTTGTAGCCATATTACTATCTTGCTTAATTATCATATTTCTTAGTAACAAATCAGAATCTTCAAAATTTAAATAATCTGTCAGAAATGACAGATTAACAACCTAATCTGGAAATGTGGAAAATGATGGAAATGACAGCCACAACCTAATGGAATAGAATGATACAAAAAAGTCATAAGAATCTTGGTAATAATAAAGTTCATTAATATTTGGGTATTTGTAGGTACCAGGTACTGTGCAGAAGCTTTTGTATTTATCACTTCATTTAACACCTAAAATATCCCTATATATGATATTGGCAAGGACTTAGGTTTAAATCTAAGAAAGCTTATAAAATTCAGTTCTTTGTTTAAGAAGACAGAGAAGCTTGTAATTAGTTTTAGGTTACTATCAGATATCACTAAAATGAAAAGACCATTTTGGTACCTAACAGAAAGTATCTGAAATAGCTTAATCATGATTCTGGATAAGTAAGTTGTATTCAGTTTTGACTCTCATTGGTTTCCAGTATGGTTGGCTGATTTGAGTTTAATTGTCTGAAGTCACTAGAGATAAAGTTCCAATGAAAATCCCCAGTTGGGAAGAATATGTGCTTGCCAATAACACCGAAGTTTAGTAGATAAAATGCATGTTCATATTTCTACACATAGTCTCAATACATACCTGAACTTGAGAATGAATGGATTTTATTTCTGTAAGTATAAATAGTATACTTTAAATTGTGATTAATTTTAATATATTTAAGATACATTTTTTTAATCCTTACCCAAGGACATGCTTATTGATTTGGGAAGGGATAGAGGGGAGAGAAACATCCATATGAGAGAGAAACATCGATCAGTCCCTGGTTAGGGCCAAACCCACAACCCAGGCATGTGTCCTGACTAGGAATCGAACCAACAAGCTTTCAGTTTGCAGGATGGCACTCCAACCAGCTAAGCCACGCCGGGCAGGGAAGGGAAGGTACATTGTATAATTACCTTAAAAAATTTTTTTTTTGTGATCAATGATCATTCCCAGAAACAACAGGCATTTAAAATTATTATAAAAGGAAATGCTCATATTTGCCTGTGCAAGCTCCTGTGGCCAGAGACCATAGCTCTATTTTGGGTAGCAAAAGAACAAAGATACATGTATAGTCAATGTGTTTGAATAATAACTGGATTATAATCTTAAAAATTGCTTTATCCTATAAGCAACAAGGAGCCAGTTGAAGATATTTTTATTATAGTAGTTTATTTTTAACAACGAAGAGCTGATTTTATATTGTTTCGATCAATGGAGTGAAAATAGCGTCTTTAGGAGTGGGGGCATGGATGGAGTAGGGGTGAGCAATGGGGGAAAAGGCAGGACAACTGTAACCACACAATACATATTTTTAGAAAAAGATATTTTCAGACAAAAAATAACAGTACAGAACCTATAACATAAGTAGTTCATTTTAGCTGCCCTGTAACAATTACACTTAAAACTAACACTGTCTCTAGCTTTGGCACTCTACTAATATTCTCATAGGTAGAAATAACTGGAATTTTAACTTACAGTGGATTCTCAATTCTATACTCTACCATGAAACTAAGCCCAAAATAAAAGGTTTTACAGTAAATAAATAAATAAATAAAGACGGATTTAAGTCAGTCATGAAAATACCGTAGAAATTCCAATGAAACATAAACCATTTCACTTTATTTTATTATTGTTCTTTTCTGCTTGTTATACTGTTATTATCATAATTCAAACATCAGAAGTAATGTAGAAAATGAACATTTCCAGCTGCCCTCTAAAAGATAGTATGGTGCATAGTCTTTTTTTTTTTTTTAAGATTTTATTTATTTCTTTTTAGAGGGAGGGGAAAAGATAGGGAGAGAAACATCAATGTGTGGTTGCCTCTCACGTGCCCCCCACTGAGGACCTGGTCCGCAACCCAGGCATTTGCCCCCACCTGGAATTGAACCAGCAACCCTTTGATTCACAGGTCAACACTCAATCCACTGAGCCACACCAGCCAGGGCAGTGTGGTGCATAATCTTAATTTTTTCAATATATATTCTAATGAGTTATTATTAATATAGTCTTAAACCAAAATAGCTTATGTTAAGCATAGTATTTATAGTTTTCTTTTTTCAGTGAATGTATCTTGAACGTCTTTTCTTGTTAGTGTATATGGATCTGCTTCATTAAACTCAACTAGCTGTATAGTGTACAGGTTGGGACAAAAGCAGGTTTACTGTTGTGAGTACACGAAACAGTTTATTCTTGTATTATTTACTAATTATTGTATAATTTTTTTTAAAGATTTTATTTATTTATCTTTAGAGGGGAAGGGAAGGAGAGAGGGAGAGAAATATCAATGTGTGGTTGCCTCTCGAGCATCCCCTGCCGAGAACTGGCCTGCAACCCAGGCATGTGCCCTGACTGGGAATCGAACCGCGATCGTTTGATTCGCAGGCCCGCGCTCAATCCACTGAGCTTCACCAGCCAGGGCTATTGTATAATTTTTTATAAAAACAATTATGTACCTACTTTTGCCCCATCCCATATGTGTACCATGTGTTAGTTCACTGCTCTCTGACTGATAGATTAACCTTTAGATTTTTTAATTAAATAAACAGTAGAAATTTATTGCTCACAGTTCTGGAGGCTGGAAATCTGAGATCGGGGTGCCAGCACATTCAAGTTAGGACCCTCTTCCATATAGCAGACTTATTATATCCTTACAGGGTAGAAGGCAGATTTCCTTTTTAGCTATTAAAAATGTTGCTACAAAGAATATTCCTGTATATAATATGATGTAGTTATGGGCATATTTTTAAAGGATAAATTCCCAGAAGTAGGAATGCCTGGCTGAAAGGATTGGAATGCCTGGCTAAAAGGTTATGAACATTTTAAGTTATAATATTTTTGTCAAATTGCCACTTTTTTAGGTTACCTTCCTTCTGAGAGAATATAAAAGCAGGTTCACTAATTTCTATCTTTGTCCTGGGTAGTTCTATTATAAAATTTTTGAAGATTATTTAATTAATTTACTTATTAATTAAAAGATTTTATTTATTTATTTTTAGAGAGAGGGGAAGGAAGGGAGAGAAACACCGATGTGCAAGAGAAACATTGATCGGTTGGTTGCCTCTCGCATGCCCCTAACCGCATACCTGGCCTGCAACCCAGGCATATGCCCTGATTGGGATTCGAACTGGCGGCCTTTCAATTAGTAGGCCCGTGTTCAACCCACTGAGCCACACCAGCCAGGGCAATTATAAAAATTTTATTGAAATGTGTAGAAATGTACACATGTCATATGTGTAAACCTTAACCTGAACATACCCAGATAACCATCACCCAGATCAAGGAACAGAAGAACATCGCTAGCACCGTTGTAGTCCCGGTTTTGCTTCATTCAGTCACTGCCAGCCCCCATGAGTAATCACTGTCCTGACTTCTAATAGCATAGATTACTTGTGCCTGATTTTTATTTTATAAAAACAGAATCATTTGGTATGTGCTATTATTTTAATTTTAATTTTGTAAGTCTGTCAGATAAAAATAACCTCATTGCTATTTTATTTATCTTCATAATAACTGAGATTACTGTCTTTGTGTATATTTCGAAGATTTTTTAAAAAAAACTAACAGTGCTACCCTGGCTATGCAGCTCAGTTGGTTAGAGCATCTTCCTGATCCAGGGGTGTCCAAACTTTTGGCGTCTCTGTGCCACACTGGAAGAAGAGTTGTCTTGGGCCAAACATTAAATACATTGTGGCACATAATCACACAGAAAAATTCATAATGTTTTCAGTAAATTTATGATTTTGTGTTGGGCCACATTCATAGCCATCCTGGGCTACATGCAGCCCACAGGTTGGACACCCCAGCATGAGTACACCAAGCTTGCAGGTTCGATCCCTGGTCAGGGCGCATACAAGAATTAACCAATGAATGCATGAATAAGTGGAACAACAATTAATGATTATCTCTTTCTCTCTCCCACCCTCACTCTTGCTCTCAAAGCAATAACTAAATTTTAAAATTTATTTAAAAAAATTTTAATATAAAACTACAATGCTGAAATGTTAGTTTTCAAAAAAAAAAAAAATGACTGAAAATAAAAACAAAGCAAACCCTGCCCTAGCCTGTGTGGCTTATTTGGTTGGGTGTTGTCCTGCAAACCAAGAAGTCTCTGTTTTGATTCCTGGTCAGTGCACACGGCCTGGGTTGCAGGTTCAGCCCCTGGTCAGGGCATGTACAGAAGGCAACCAATCAGCTATAAACTACCTAGAAAAAAAATTAAAGATGTACAAGACCCAAGTAGAGGAAATTACAATTATGCTTATTAGGAGAACTACTTTGGCCTAAGAAATTTTTTAACCTGGGTAACAAGGTTTATGTTTGCAAAAGATAATTACGTAGTTTTTCTAATGGTAAAAAAAAATTATGCTAGGAAAATGATCAACCAGTTATTTCATAAAGAGAAAGTTGTATTATTTCCAACTTGGAAAGTCATTATAATTATTATGAAAGTAAATACAGTTGAAGATAAGAATAATCTCTAAATGAGAGCAGTTAGAATGAATAAAATAAAGCTAGGTTTGGTCATCATACTGTATCTGCTGTATGAAGAAATGCAAATCAGCATAGGAAAGACTTAGAAATCCTGCAGTGCAGAAACCTATTTAATTTTGTGTAATCTTGTATTTCCTACTGCTTCTGTGGTCATAGAAAATCTATTAATATTTTCTGGGACACTAGAAATCTGCAGAACATAATTTGGAAAACACCATTAATTCAGATACATTCGATGCAAAAATTTGAGTGATATGCCAAAATCTAATTTATAGAATCTTAGGAAGAACGGTCATTCAAGAATGAATAATGACCTCTAATAAAATAGTAACTGAGTGTTAGCACTACAAAGGACCTGAGTGTAGTGGTTGTAAAAACCACTTTATCAGATGTTCTTTATCAGATGTTTTCCAAGTATTGTTATCCAGTCTGTGGCTTTTCATTCTCTTAATGGTATCTTTTAAGAGCAGAAGTGATAAAATTCAATTTATTATGTTTTTCTTTCATGGATTGTTTTCTCAATATATACCTGAGAAATAGTTGCCTGACTAAAGGTCACAAAGATTTTCTCCTATGCTTGCTTTTAGAAGTTTTATAGTTTTAAGTTTCCAAATTTTTTGAATTTTAATTTATTGATTGATTGTTTTTGAAATCTTCAATGTATTTTTTCCATTACCATTTATCCCCTATACCCATCTTCCTTCTCCACCCACCCCCACCTCTCCAGCAAGCACCACACTATCGTTCATGTCCATGAGTCCTTTTCCTTTTTTGCTCTATCCCACCACCCCCTAACCTCCACACCAAAGCTGTCAGCCTGCTCTCTGTCTGAGTCTGTCTATATTCTGCTTGTTAATTCAGTTTGTTCATAGGTTCCACATATGAGTAAAATCATATGGTATTTGTCCTTCTCAGACTGGCTCATTTCACTTAGCATAATGTTCTCCAGATCCATCCATGCTGTTGAAAAGGGTAAAAGTATCTCCTTTTTTGCAGCCAAGTATCATTCCATTGTATAAATGTCCCATAGTTTTATTCACTCATCTACTGATGGACACTTGGGCTGTTTCCATACTTTGGCAATTGTAAATAATGCTACAGTGAACATAGGGGTGCTTATGTTCTTTCGAATAAGTGTTTCCAGTTTCTTTGGATATATTCCCAGAAATGTGTATGCTGGGTCAAGAGGCAGATCCACTTTTAATTTTTTGAAGTATCTCCATACTACTTTCCACAATGGCTGTACCAGTCTGCATTCCCACCAACAGTGCAAATGGGTTCCCCTTTCTCCACAACCTTGCCAGCACTTGTTGATTTATTGATGATGGCCATTCTGACAGGTGTGAGGTGATATCTCATTGTGGTTTCAATTTGCATTTCTCTGATGATTAGTGACATTGGGCATCTTTTTGTATGTCTGTTGGCTATCTGTGTATTCTCTTTGGAGAAGTGTTTATTTAGGCTCTTTGCTCATTTTTTAAATTAGATTATTTGGTTTTTTGGTGTTGAGTTTTATAAGTTCTTTTTAAAGTTTGGATATTAATCTCTTATCAGATGCATTGCAAATATGTTTTCCCATTCAGTGACTTGTCTTTTTATTTTATTAATGTTTGCTGTGCAAAAACCTTTTAGTTTGATGTAGTTGTATTTTTTTCATTTTTTCTTTTGTTTAATTGCCTGAGGAGATATATCAGAAAAAATACTGCTATAAGCAATGTCCAAGATGTTACCGCCTATGTTTTCTTCTAGGATTTTTGTGGTTTTGTGTTTAACATTTAAGTCTTTAATCCATTTTGAGTTTATTCTTGTGCATGCTATAAGAAGGTGGTCTAGTTTAGTTTTTCTGCACGTATCCGTCCACTTTTCCCAACACCATTTATTGAATAAACTACCTTTAGCCCATTGTATGTTTGCTTCCTCTGTCAAATATTAACTGACTATAAAGGTGTGGGTTTATTTGTGGGCTCTCTATTCTCTTCCATTGATCTATGTGTCTGTCTCCAATTTTTTTGAATGAAAATTGACATACACACACAGTTTGGTACTTTTGCTTCAGTAGGGTCACAATTTACATATACTTTTACAACTTGCTTTTTTCACTGTTTATTAAATCATAGTATTTTCGTGTCAGTTCAGTTAATTCTTTTGAGTAGCTGCATAGTATTCCACCAAAGAATGTACCACAGTTTACTTTTTCTTTTGCTGAACAGTTAAGTTCTTTTCAGTTTTTTCCTGTTGTAAATAATGCTCAAGGTTTATTTTAAAATTTAATTTGAATTTTAATTCTTGTAAATTTATTGAAAGCTTTTATAATAGAAATTTTTATTTCTTGTGGATTATGAAGTACACTCAAAACTAAAAAAAATTTATATACAGTTCTGATTTATTCAAATGTAGGGTGAATTTATGATTTAAACAATTATTGTTTACAAGTTTTTAAGAATGACTTTCCATCTTCTACTAACGCTAATGGATTATGCTCTCCTCTTTGTTCATAAGCATGTTTAGAGAACTCTGGTTCTACTAATGGTTTCTCAATTTACATGACATTTTATTTGACTTCTCTTCCACTAATTTCATTTTTCAAGTCTTTGTGAAAAATGTTTGTTCTCTGTAATGAGATTATAATATTACCCAGTTATTTAGATTTATGTAAGATCACTTTTATGACATCTCATTTGTTGATTTTTTTAAATGTGGTATAAATTTGGGGAAAACTTCATGTTTCTTTGTTTTTTCTGTTCTGTTAATGCTATTTCATTTTTCTGTGACAGATTCAAAAGCTATGTGACAGAGTGGCTTCATCTACTTTACTCGATGATCGAAGAAATGCCGTGCGTGCCCTCAAATCATTATCTAAGGTCTGTAACATATTATTAGTTATTAAGTTTATTAAATTGGATATTAGTTTCTTTAACATTTTTCTTCTGTGCAGAAATATCGCTTGGAAGTGGGTAGTCAAGCTATGGAACATCTCACCCGTGTGTTACAAACAGATCGGTAAGTCTCTAATGATTTTTCTCCCTAATTTTTCTTGAAATTTTAATTAATTTGTTTTAGAGTCTCTAGTCAGGGAATGATGGACATATTACAGCTATTAATTTTTACTTTTAGTTGTCATTTCAATAAATATATATTGGCATACACCCCTGCGCTAAACATTAGGATAATCTCAATGTTTATCCTAACATTGGGGGCTGAAAACTTTCCGTTATATAAAGTTGGAATGAAGTATCTGCTAATTAAAAGATTAACATCTTGTGGTCAAATGGGCAAATGGATATTTTGATATTCACTTAAATATACTATGATGTACTATTCTATAATGTATACATGTTACGATATATCAGTTATGTAGACTTGCTTTTTTTTGGAGAAATAAACTGTACTAATAGAAGTGTTAAATCTGAACAGAAAGGTCATTCAACCTATTTTTAGCTCTTTCAATTTCTCTTTAAGAGATTATATCTGCATTTTTTGTTTTAATTAATAACTAATTATGGATACCTTTTAAAGTTTACCTCTACTTAAATGTATCTTACAAGCTGTAGCAAACTTAGATGTTTTTACCACATCAAAGTCTCTCATAAGTATCTCAGATCCAAAATATTCAAAAGTTAATTTATCTTTGGTTACCCTTCTTGTAATTGCCTTCCCTCCAACCCCTGCATCCCCTTCAACTTCCTTTTGACCCAGGTTCACCCCAGCTGATAGCACCTCCCATTCAAGGAAGAAACTGGGAACTTGTGCTGAACTGATCCATCTTCTTAACCCATTATGCCCATCAAGACCAGAAAACAGCTGGAATCCATGAATTTCTCTTAATTTCCTTTGTTGGTCTTAGTTCTTCTGTCTCTCAGTATCAATCACTTAAATAATTTTCATAGCTTCTTTATTGGTTATCTTTTGCTGCATAGCTAATTACCTCAAAAGTTAGTGACTCAAAATAGTATCTCACAGTTTCTGTGGATCAGGAATTAAGAAGTGGCTAAGGTAGGTGATTCTGGCTCAGGGTCTCTCATGAGGTTTCAGTCAAGTTGACAGCTAGGAATGCAGTCATCTGAAGGCTTGCCTAGGACTGGAAGATATCATTGCAGGATGGCCCATTCACATTACTGCTCGCAGGAGTCCTCAGTACCTCACCATGTCTCTCCTGTAGGGCAGCTTAGGCATCCTCATGATGTGGCAGTTGGATTCTCCAAGAGCAAGGGATCTTAGAACTAAAGGAAAGCCTCAAGGCCTTTTAGGACTTAGTCTCAAAAGTCACATCACATCAGTCCCACCACATTGTATCAATATTTGTTAGAAAAAAGTTGATAAATACAGCCTGTACTTATGAGGAGGAAAATTAGTTTCCATCTTTTGAAAGGAGGTATAGCAAAGAGTTTTAGGAAATAGCTTAAAACCACCACCAACCTTCAGGCTGTATTCTTTGCCTCTGATCTCTTTGACGTTGCACTCATTCTGCATATTGCAAGAATTATGTCTAAAATGTTAATCTTTTATCACTCACCTATTTAATGCATTTCACCATCTCAGTGCAATGTGAAGTCCAAGTTTCTCAAAGCAAAGCATACAAGCTTTTTAAAGATTTTGATGCTGCCTGTCTAACTTGGTTGTCAAATTCATTTTTACTAGGGGCCACATCAGCCTTTCGGTTGCCTTCAAAGGGCCGAATGTAATTTTAGGACTGTATAAATGTAACTACCCTTAACAATTAAGCAAGAGCTCAGTGCTGCTGCTGGGTAGAAACAAGGTGCTGGGCTGGGTAAAAGAAGGTGGAGGGCCAGCTTCCACCTGTGGGCCTTGTGTTTGCCACCTGTGGTCTAACCTAATAGCCTCTTTTTCAATTATATTTCAGCAATGCGCAGCTGATTGTTCATACAAGTTAGAACCTTTTCTCTACAAAAAATGTAACCCATATTGGTTACCTTTTCAAAACCAGCTAATTCTAATGCATTTGAATAAATGCATTGGATGTGTCAGGACCGTCTGTGTTATTAAGACCAAAGTGAGTAGCTGACAGGCATAATAATGCCCCGCCCCCAAAGATGTTCACATCATAATCACCACAGCCTATGAATGTTATCCTAGATTGCATAAATGATTAAATCAAGGACTTGGATATGGGGAGATTGTGCTGCATTATCCAGGTAGGCCAGTGTATGTGGTCACAATGCTCCTCAAAAGTGGAAAAGGAGTGCAAAAGAGGAGGTCAGAATGAGGTGATGTGAGATGATCTCCACCTGATTTTGCTGGCTTGAAGATGAAGGAAGCCAGCTTGTAGAGCTGTAAAAGGCAAGGAAGTGGGTTTTCCCCTCGAGCCTACAGAAAGGAAGGCAGCCTCTCTGAGAGCTTGATTGTAGTTCAGTGAGATTCATTTCAGACTTCTGTAACTATGAGATGACATATTTGTATTGTTTACACCACGAAGTTTGTGGTAATTCATTATAGCATCAAAAGTAATATATTAACTAAGTTAGTTATCTTTTAAACAATATTCCAAGTTAGAGAAAATGGTTCCTATATCAAAAAAAACTTAGTGTGATGATTATACATGCATATAATCTTTCTTTTTCATTCCCTGTATTTTTATTCCATGTATCATGTTTTCACCGAGTCTTATAAAGTTAGTAATGAAATCATTTTCTCAGTATGAAAAATAGAATGCTGCCTCTTATGTAAAGTAGCATTTATTGTCATTTTTAGTGCACAGCAGAAAATGAATGTGCAGATACTTTTGATATAAAGGTTAAGAAATAAACATTTAAAAACATTTATTTCACATTTACTGTGTGCAAGGCACTGTGCTTAGAAATAGGTATACCATACAGTGTTGTGCATGTATGAACTACTAATTGTGTCATGTTAAAAGTGGCTGCCTCACAGAGAGCTATGTCTCCTTTGTTGGCATGGCTTCAAACTACAGCCATGGCTTCCCTACAACCACCTTGAGAAGAGCTGCTTATTCTCCTAAATCCCATATTCATGGTTTGAACATTGTCTAATTCTGATTGATGTTTCCAAAGCACTACATCTCAATAGTTTTTTTTAATTGAGATATAATTTATATACATAAAGTTCACCTTTTCTAAAGGTACATATCACTGGGTTTAGCATCTTCACATATTTGTGCAACTATTGTTACTATCTAATTCCATATCATTTACATCACTTCAGAAGAAATCAGTTCTCCATTAACTGTCATTCTCCATTCCTTCATCCCCCCCAATGCCTGGCAACTACTAATCTACTTTCTGTCTGTATAGATTTGAGTGTCTCGGACATTTTATATAGATCGAATCATACAGTATGTGGCTTTTCTATTGGGCTTTTCATTTATTGTAATATATCAAGATTTATCCATGTTGTAACATATTAGTATTTCACTTTTTTAAATAATTTTTGTTAAGATTTTATTGTTTTTTAGATAGAGGGGAAGGTAAAGAGAGAGAGAGGGAGAGAAACATCAGTGTGTGGTTGCCTCTCACCCACCCCCTACTGGGAACCTGGCCTGCAACCCAGGGATGTGCCTGATTCTTATATATGATCAATTTGTCATTTTCTACACAAATGACAGCTAGGATTTTTATAGGGATGTGTGAGTCTGTAAATCAAGTCAGGATATTACCATCTTAGTATTATACCTTTCTATCCATGAACACAATGTCTTTTCACTTATTTGACTTTTGGGTGTTTTTTTATATTGACCATACACCTTCAACTTTGCTGAATTTATTTACTAGTTCAAATAGTTTTTCAGTTGATTCTGTAGGATTTTATATATACAGGAATGTCATCTGTGATTAGGTGTAGTTTTACTTCTTACTTTCCAATCTATGTGCCTTTTGTTTCTTTTTCTTACCAAATTGCTCTAGCTAGAACCTACAGTTCGCTGTTGGGTAGAGGTGGTTAGAGAGGATATCTCTATCTTGTTCTTGATCTTACGGGTCAAACATTCAGTTTCTCACCATTGCATTTTCGTTGATTCCTTTGTCATTTCAAAGAAGTTCCCTTCTATTCCTAGTTTCTCAAAAGGCTTTTAAAAGAAGTCCCTCAAAAATTTCTCAAAAACAAAATGATAAATGATAATAATTTTAAAACCCACTTTATTTGAGATTTACATCCTCTCATTTTGACCCCCTTTGTCCCTCATCTGTGCTTTCATCTACCATTCCTAATCCCTTCATATTCACTGAACCTTTATGACTGGGGTCTGATTCTTGCTTTTCACTCTAAATGCCATCATCATCCATCTTGCTTTCAACATTTGTGTTTATCAATGACTACAAAATATTATGCTTCTTGTTATTATAAATAGTACATATTTACCATAAGATTTTTTTATATTTTAGAAAATAAAGTATGGAGCAGGGAAACAAACTCTAGTAGTCCAACTAGAGATAACACTGTTATGTTTATATAAACACTATGTATATATGTCACAAAGCATATATGTATAAACATAACACACCTATAATATTTCCTAGGTTGAACTAATTTTAGTGGTTTTAAAGTGGATTTATTTTACAAATTTATAGGATTTTTTTCAATATATAAAGACAGATAAATGTATATATTTTGCTAGATCGGATCATTCTGCACATTAATTTTTATATTCAGCATTTTCCTACTGGCATTAAGCCAAGGATGTTTTCATTAAACATTCTTCGAAATACATTTTTTATTGTTGCTTTATGTATGGATTAACTATACTATTTTTGTTGTTATTGGACATTTAGCTTGCTTCTACTTTTTCACTATTACAAATAAACTTTTACCTACACTACTGCTGATATCATCTATGATGTCCTGAGGGCGATGGCCATCAACATTGCAGCCCACAGACTGGACAGTCCCCAAGATCACTTTAATGGTTCCAGAGAGTTCTCTAGATAAAGATTGGTGCTGCATCTTTGGGGCATTGTTGACAATCTGTCTCATCAAAAGTGGTATTTCCACTGTGTGTAATGTTTTTTGGCTTCTTTTTGTCTTGTGGTGGTTCTTTGAGGGCTTTGATCATCAAGGCACAGGCAGAAGGCACTATCTCAGTCTGGGCCTGTCTGTCCTGTATGGTCAGTTTCACTGTAATCCTCAGACCCTTCCAATGACCAGTGCTTTGGCAATGTCGATGTCATCACAAACCTTTTTTGGAGACAGGTCCAGGAGGCCGGTCTTGGGGGCCTGGGCAGACATGGCACTGACTTCCCTGGCTAGTGCACCTCAGGTATATGACTTTGATCTTGGGGTCAAACTCTAGCAGTATGGTGGAGGCAGCTGGTGTTACATGACCTGGGATTCAGGACCACCAAAGAAAGTTGCACCTTCGCCTCTTCTGAGCCAAAAGCAGGATAAATTTTAGAAATGAAATTAGTATTTTATAAAATTTTGCTAAATAACTGACTAAAAATGGTTATAACTAACAATGTATAAATGTAATAATTTCTTTTTTCCAGTTCGGATTCTGAAATAATAGGTTATGCTTTGGACACACTGTATAATATAATATCTAATGATGAAGAAGAAGTAGGTAAGTTTCTTTTACTGTATTTTTTTTGTATATAAAGTTAATTGGATTGTACTAATTTTGCTGGTTTTAAAAGTTGAATTTACTTTACAAATTCATTCATGTGTTTCTCTTTTTTCTTTATTTTTTTAATCAATAAAGGAAAGATATATGCTTAGTTCCAGAAAGGTATCTTTAAAATGATTGCCTTGTATGTCATTTGGAGATAGAATTAGATTCTTCTCTTTTAAAAAATACCTGTTGGAGTGTTTGGTTTTAGGTAAGCAATATGAATATTAGTAATCTCTGGATTAAGTAATCATTTTTGGCTATTGATTGAAAAATCACACATTTTTATTTATATGTTATCTGGTGAGTAGTATGAAGAGTTTTTCTGTAATAAATACATAAACTTTTACCATAGGACTCATGTTAATTTATAAAGAATAACAATTTGTTAAATTTAGAAAGTTTGTTTTTACATTGCATCTGTTTGCTGTGACATGATATGTATGAATCAATACATTTCTTTGTACATCCTTCTTTCATGTTTCAAGTTACTTGCATACTAAAAATGAAGTATTATTTAATTTACTTCATTTTATTGTCAGTGTGTGAAACACAAGACTGGAAGTCTGTATACAGTCTGTTTACATACTGTAAAAAAATGCATTGAATAGCATTTCACAGTGCTGTTGAAGAGTGCTTTCCTCATAGCAGATTGGCTGTTGCAATAGGATGTAGTGGGTTTTTCATTATTCTAGACAGTCAGAATGATGGACATATGCATGCATTTTATAGTCTAATTTATATTGAAATTATAGGATCTTTTAAAATTCTGAGTAAATGAGTCAGAAAAATGTGGATGATATTGAGTTTGTAGTGTTTTATTTTGTAATAAAAGTAGAGCAGAAATATGTGAAAATATTAACTTCACAGAATATCAGTCATGGGAGCATTTGAAACTGAATTGTGTTGAATAGCCACAATTTCTTAGACTTAACTATTATTTTTCTTAAATTTTATTCCTCTGATATCTAGCTTACAATTAACTTTATTCATTTCTCAGGGATGAAAAATCTTTAGTAAATATAATTTGGTACCCATGGAAAATGAAGCTGTCAGTCAATACACATAAGAAAATACTTTGAGGAAAAAGATACTTATTTTGTCTAATTATTTCTCTAAGAAAATTAGGTGTAACAGTTGTTATAATATGTTAAAAGACGTTCTGCTGTTTCAGACTAGAAATTTATCTCTTTTTCTAGTTAATGTATAGAAGATGATTTTTCTGTTTTAAAAAATCATATAGCAGCAATAATTTTTAGTTAGGTGGTTTCCTTTGTCATAAATTTATAATAATCATGTTTGAAATCCATTTTTTTTGTTTCTCTTTACATATTTGGGCTCCTTATTTGTAATTTAATATCCAAAAAAGTTACTTTGTCTGAAACAAGATAAACAGTTCGGTAGAGAAACAGTACTAGAATCACTTATTTGAGGGAAGATTAAAATGGGAACTTAAATTTTTATCGAAAGGTACTTCTTACCTGATATAATGAACTTCATTTGAGTTATTTACCTTGGAGATATTTTATAACCCTTTAATTTATTGAAAAAAAATCTGCCTTATCATCCTGAATATATAGTGTATGCTATTGAGAAAATATATATTTTGCTATTGAGAAAAATGAATGTGAGTCTCTTCTGTCAAGAGATTATATTGCTTATTTGACATTTTAAGCTTTTATTTATTTTATTAATTGTACTACATAAACTATTTTCACCATCACCCACATTTATTTATTTATTTATTTATTTATTTATTTATTTTTGTCTACCTTTTCAGATGATGTTGAAGGTAAAAGATTGTATTTACATGTGCATGATGCTTTTAGGCATAAATTCTGGTACTATAAAAGGACACTGTCAAGTTTTGCTTCTGCTGGCTGGTAGATTGAGATTTGTTTCACTATATAAGAGTTCCTTAATTAAAAAGGAATATCTGATAATTGTAGAACAATCTATTTGACTTACTTTTCATGTGTTCCTAGAAAAGTTTGAGACAATTTATTTAAAAATAAAAATAGTATTTGAATATATGTATGCACACATCTGTATACACATGAATTTTACCCATATACAGTAAGAACTGGAAAGTATTTCAGTTCAGAGAATACTTAAATGTTGATATTGTCCCTTTAAAATAATGCATGTGCAATAATGTTTGGTTACTAACATTTTTAATATTAATTCATAGAACTCACCAATATTGTATTTCTTTCTTTTTTTTTTTTTTTTGGTAGTCTAAGTTCCATTTACTTTTAACATTCATATTTCTTTAACTCATAATTTAAGTTACCAAGTTTTATTTTATTTTGTTTTACCATTTTTTTCTGAGATCCTCAGCTTTTTAAAATAAGGAAGGGAAACTCTGGCTGAGTGGCTCTGTTGGCTGGAGCATCATCCCATACACCAAAAGGTTGCAGGTTCCATCCCTGAAGAGGGCACATACCTAGGTTGTCATCCAGTTCCCTTTTGGGGTGCGTACGGGAGGCAACTGATGGATGTTTCTCTCTCTCACAGCAGTCCCCCCTCAGCAGAATCAGTAAACATATCCTCAGGTGAAGATTTAAAAATAATGAAAAAATAAAATAAGGAAGGGAATATCCTTATCTACAGGAGATTTAAAATGGTACACAACAGAGTTGCCTACACCTAACAAAAAACTAACAAAGAAACTAACTTATTAAGGTGTGTAGTATTACCTTTTGTGACGTTTGAATCCCTTGTTTGAAAGCAGAAAATACCTAAGCACTGTGCCGTGACTCTTGTGACAGCAAGCTGTTGCCTGGTGGCTAGCACAGATTAGTAGTTGTTTCTACCATTGTTTCATCCCACTTGTGTGGAATAATAAAACTTAAAGTGCTTTTATGTCCATTATCTTATTTGATCTTCATAGCATCCTTGAGGTATGTGGTATTTTTCTGCTTTCTAAAAATGGAAGCCCAGAGACCTGTAACTTAAATACTGTCATCTAGTAAGTAGGATAACGGTATTTTGGGGATACATTCGTTTCTTTCCTTTTTTTTTTTGTATTCCATAGATTTCAGATTAATAAATTATGGCCACTTTCCTAACCAGGTTATTGATTAAAACTTATAATTTACATAAAGAGTTTATAGAGAATGCAGACAAACATTTAAAAATATAGGTGTACTTGTTTAACTAATTGACCATGGTACAAAAGAAGATACTTGATATTCCCTTACTCCGAGTTAGGACAACTTTTATTAGAATACCTCTTTCTATAAAATAGTTTTGTCCTCCATCATATGGGTTAGGAATTTGATATGGAGTGGAATTCCAAAAAGAAGGTCCACAAATATTTTTGAATATTGTTTATACCTGAAAATACAGCGGTAAATACACTAGAAGAATAAATATGTACACATATTTAGTTAAAAGCCAATCATATAAATAGGCTTGAAATGTTTTCAGGGCTGTGTAAGGACTTTTTAAAAAGCAATCATTAATTCTTATACCTGTCTTAGGTTTGTTTTCACTATAGTAACAACAGGTCATTTAGTTCTTGTTTTGTTTTTTCATTATCTTACAATAGTCACTTCTGCAGGCTATAATAAGTATTGCATTAGTATGTAAAACATAGGATGGAAAAATAGACTTAGCTCTAGGAGTTGTAAAATAAGCATATTATGCATTGGCTGGTGTAGCTCAGTGGATCAAATGTAAACCTGCAAACCAAAGGGTTGCTGGTTCGATTCCAGTCAGGGCACATGGCTGGGTTACAGGCCTTTTCCCCAGTAGGGGGTGCATGAGAGGCAACCACACATTGCTGTTTTAGTTTATAACGTTAAGATATAATTAATGTAGTTTATAGTAGTTTTAGCTCAATGTACTGCTACACCAAACTTAGCTACTTGCTTGACTAATTTTTGTGGGCCTCTAAAATTCAGAAGTGCTATTTTATGTTTAAAGGAAGAGTTTATCTCACTAACAGCTATATTTATTTATTTATTTTTTTTTAAAGAATAAAGCTTTTGTTCACTCTCCAAGAAAGGAGAGGGGCATGGTATGGGAAGATACACCAGCATGGAGGGGTAGGGCCTTTGAGCTTTTATTGGATTACAGTTAATTGGATTAAAGGGTGGAGGGTTGTGTTCCTGTGGTCCCTGGCTGCGGGAGGGACAACAGAAGTCCCACCAAACATGAGGCTGCAGTTTGTTACTAACAGCTTTTTAAAACTGACAACATTAATTCAGAAGGAACTGTAGATCCTTGGAACAGGATCATATTTAAAAGTTTCCTTTATACTTAAATGTTTGTAGCCTTGCTCTCCTCCTTCTAGTCCCTATTCAATCACAGATAGGCTTTTGTCACTGTAGATTACTTTGCATTTTTCTAGAATTTTATATAAATGACTTTATACAGTATATATTCTCTTTGCTTTGTATTGCTTTGCTTTTCTTGTCATCTGCTGGGGTTTTTCCATTTCTAAATTATATTAATATTAAAATCTCACATTTGAAAAAGAACTATTTGAGGGATAATAAATAGGTTTGATCTTGATTGCCAGTTTCATTGGTTTATAGTCACTGCCTGGAGCACTATGTGGAAAAGGATACTGATGTGCAGCAGATGCTGTGATCTCAATTGGCTGTGTCTGGTGTGGGTTAGGGAATGAGGAGTACCGTATTTGTCATCTCTAAATTGTGTTTAGAGTATAGGCAGATTTTAAATGATAATTTGCTTTGGCAGTTGTTACTTCAGTAATTTTTACTGATCCTTTATATTTTTTTGACAAAGTACACTAAAACAACAAATAGTTTAATGTAAAGACTTTTAAGTTTTAAGGACAAATGTAAAATCCTATAAAGAATAAATGAGAGATTAAATGGCCCTGGCTGGTGTGGCTCAGTGGATTGAGTACCAGCCTGCAAACCAAGGGGTCACTGGTTAGATTCCTGGTCAGGGTACATGCTTGGGTTGCAGGCCAGGTCCCCAGTCAGGGGCACGTGAGAGGCAACCACACACTGATGTTTCTGTCCCTCTTTCTCCTTCCCTTCTCTCTAAAAATAAATAAATAAAATCTTTTTTAAAAAATGAGAGATTAAATGTCAAGTTCTGATTTTATTGTCAAATAACCTTATAAGATACATAGATGCATATGTTAATTTTTTTTTTAAAAAGATACTGAAGAATCTGTAAGTACTGGTTAATTTTATAATATAATTATGTAACACAGTAATACTAACTGTCAGTAAGGACTGTATGTTCAATGTTTTCAAGGCAGGAAGTTTTGAGGCATAATTTACATAGAATAAAATTTACTTCTTGGCGTTTTATAATTCCTATGTGTTTGGGCAGATATGTACACAGTAATATAACCACAATCACATTAGAGATATGATATTTCCATCACCTCAGTAAGTTTCCTTGTATCCTAATTAGAAGTTTAACCTAAAATGCCCTTGAGAACTATCTTACCATATTTAAATATTTAAAGAATTAAGATTTGAATTTTGCCATTTTCAAAAACATGGATGGCATTTGAGAGTATTATGCTAAGTAAAATAAGTCATATAGAAAAGGACAAGAACCATATGATTTCATTCATATGAGATATGAAACAAAAAGCAATAAACAAACAAATGATGAGTAAAAAAACAAACTCATAGTACAGACAACTGAATGGTGGTTACAAGAGGGGAAGAGCAGGGAGGATGAAGAGGGTAAAGGGTGTCAAATGCATAGAGATGGAAGGAGATGAGACTTCAGGTGGTTAGCGCACAGTAAAGTGTACAAATGTGTTATGAAGTTGTTCACCTGAAGTTTATATAATGTTATTAGCCAGTGTTACCCCAATAACTTCAACAATAAAAAAGAATAGAAATTTATTTAAATAATGTAGAAAATTATTTTAAGGATATGATTTTTCAGCATAATTGTGATTTCCTTGGAACAGTTTGGTACCTGCCACACTATTCCAAGGAAATTATCATTTCTGCCTAGCTCCCTCAAAAAAAGGAAGCTTTAACATAACATAACATCATAGTGAAATGCTTTATCTTTGAATGTTACAGAAGAAAATTCCACAAGACAGAGTGAGGATTTGGGAAGCCAGTTTACAGAAATTTTCATTAAGCAGCAAGAAAATGTCACTCTCCTATTATCTTTATTGGAGGTAAATAAAGAACCTTGCTTTTTTTTTATCTTAATAGCTTCTTTTTGTTATTCTTTCGCTGAAGCATCATATACATAGCTTTTTAAGATAGTGAAATTTGTTGGATCATTGCAAGAGAGTCACATGCCTATTTTAAGACCTGTATACTCTGTTAAAATGCTGTTGGCTTATTTCCATTTTTACAAAATACTTTTTAGTCATTAACAGTGAATAAGTTTGATCAATTTGTATGAAGTATTTTTTTTATTTCTAAGTTTGCTAAATTTTTGTTTGTAGTTGTTTGTACCACTATTAAGTTGATATTTTTTTTAATGTAAATTATAGATGTTAAATATTTTAAATTCTTATATTGCAGGAGTTTGATTTCCATGTCCGCTGGCCTGGTGTGAAGCTTCTTACTTCTCTTTTAAAACACTTAGGGCCTCAGGTGCAGCAGATTATTTTAGTTAGTCCCATGGGTAAGTGACTGACCTTTTTTTATAACATTTTGATTTAAAAGTGAGGATTGGGGTGGAAATGGGAGGGAGGTGGGAAGGACTGGGGCAGTGGGCTGGGATGGGAGTAAAAGATAGAAAACTGTATAAGAACAACAATTAAAATTAAAAATTAAAAAAATAAAAGGATTGTTCCTAAAGAAGGAGACTGAAATCAAGTGTAATACATTTTTTATAATTTGAATCACTATTTGTATTTTTGATCTGCCAGTATTTTTCACATGTTTGTGTTCTAGGTGTTTCAAGATTGATGGACTTATTAGCGGATTCCAGGGAGGTTATACGTAATGATGTAAGTTAAATTTGAAAAAGAAGCCTAAATGCAGCTTTCTTTCTCTATATGCAAGTGAAATATTTGTTGACCCTTGTTTATAGTCATAAGGAGTTAGATTTGAAAAATTGGGGTATTGCCAATCTTTTAGACATTTTTAAGTTACATACAAGACCATAGTATTTCTTTGTTTCCTGCCTACCTAGTATTTTGACTTAGACAAATGAATTTGCTATTCATATTTATGCCTTCCACAAGTTTAGGATTCCTTCCATTCTCTTCTGAAAGTCTACCTCAAGAAAGAGTACAGAAAACATCTCTAGAGTGTAAAGTTTGCACATTGAACTATGTAGACTTAAAACATTGCATTTGGAATACTCCCTTCATTTGATTGAACACATATTTTCAATGGCTCTTTCTTGTAATCTCTGTTTAACTATAGAGCATGATTTGCTCTGCAGTTGTTTTCCATTCTGATTTATTTTAATATTTGCCTGTAATATTTTATGTTGATGTGATGTTTTGTTACTTGAATATTTTTCTCTATTATTTACAACTGTATCAAAACTGTAATATTTAACAGCAATTGGAAGAATCTTCTTAAAATTAAATTCTAGAGCTAGGAGAGCATATCACACTAATTTAATCTCCACATTACATTGAGATGCCCAAAACTCATGGAAACCATGTGACTTCTTTGTTAGTGGTGTCTTTCTTATCTTTGTATTTTGGTCTCTTAATCTGTGCCTTATTCATCCTAAGTGCTACTAAATATCATTTTGATGGATCTTGGCCTCACAACTGGTTAGTGGCAAAGCAGAGAAGAAAACCTAAATGCCCTTGACTTCTAGTTCATGCAGACAATTTTTTAGCTTTGTATTTAAAAATTTGTAGTATGTATGTCAACACAGTATCATGAGTGGTGAAATAATATAGTAATGTAAATCATGAGATGAGCATGTTTTATTCTTTAATCTGCTTTTAAGAATTGTCTTATTTAAATGGATACCCATCTAGTATGAGTATTTTTCCTTGACTAAAATATTACTGTTTATTGTAAACCTAAATTTGTTTCTAACTTTTCTCTTAGCCTTCAGTTTCAATAAGATGATACCATACAAACTAATAAATTCTTCCTGGGATATTGTTAGTATCATTGCCATTTATTTTCATTTTCAGATAAATTTTTTTGTTTTGCATAACTGCATTGTCCTGGTTCTTAAATAAACCACTTTTTTAGGTTTCTACTCTTCTTTCCTGCTCCTAACCTTGTTTATGTCATTTTTCATTAAAGTTATGATTAGGGATTAACTTATTTTTGTTGTAGCATCTAAATTCTTGGTTTTTACATGTTTTCTAGTTTTCTTTGATTTCAGTAAACCTATTTATTTGAAATTGTTATGGATACCCATTGTCGTAACATTAGGTAATGTTATACATTACATTGTAGAGTGTTATGTCAGCCATAATATACCACAGTTGACACCAGTAACCAGAGGCAAGGAACTGAAACCTCTGGCCGTGATTATTCTTACTCTGTGACAGCCTGGAACAATGTACTACTTTTTCCCCCTCTTTTATGTCATTTGTTTTCTTTAGCCTTCTTTAAAAATTCTCTCTTTTTTCCCCCTTCTTCCTTTTTTAAAAAGCAAATGTATGTATGTGTTTATTTATTTATTTATTTATGAGAGAGGGGAAGAGAGGGAGAAACATTGATATGCAAGAGATACATCAATCAGTTGCCTCTCGCATGCCCTCAACTGGGAACCTGGCCCGTAACCCAGACATATGCCCTGACTGGGAACTGAACTGACAGCCTCTCAGTTTGCAGGCTGGTGCTCAAGCCATTGAGCCACACCAGCTGGGGCTGATCAACTTTCCAATTGAACTCAATGACAGTTGTCAACACTGACTAGCATCTCTGGGAATATATTGGTAAAGATTTTTAGCCCCAGTTTGTTTTATATTTAAAACATTGATCTGGATATACAGAACTAGTTGTCATTTATTACAGGTGTGCTGACACTATCACATTTATTTGTTACTTGGTGCTTAAAAATTATTTTAAAAGTTTCAGAAAACTACTTAAGAATTAACTACAAGTTCAATTCTAAGCGATAGACTATAATTTCATTCTTAAATGAAATTAAAGAGAGGACATGGATAAACCCACCCCCTGAATCCATCAAGTTTTAAGATTTTGTTAGAGTTGCTTTATCTGTGCCTCTCCTCACCACTCTCCTTTTTTTTTAACTGAAGTATTTAAAAGCAATCAAACCATCAATTAATTTCATCATTACATACTTCAGTATACATGTCAAAAATATACACATACAAATTTTCTTTTTTTAATTATATTTTATTGATTATGCTATTACAGTTGTCCCATTTTCCCCCCTTCACTCCCCTCCACCCTGCAGACCCCCTCCCACCCACATTCCCCCCTTTAGTTCATGCCCATGTGTCATAAGTTCTTTAGTTTCTATATTTCCCACACTATTCTTGCCCTCCCCCTGTCTATTTTCTACCCACCATCTATGCTACTTGTTCTATGTACCTTGTCCCCCTCTCTCCTCCTCCCTCTCCCCTATTGCTAACCCTCCATGTGATCTCCATTTCTGTGTTTCTGCTCCTGTTGTAGTGGTTTGCTTAGTTGGCTTTTGTTTTAGGTGTGGTTGTTAATACCTGTGAGTTTGCTGTCTTTTTACTGTTCATATTTTTTATCTTCTTTTTCTTAGATAAGTCCCTTTAACATTTCATATAATAAGAGCTTGGTGATGATGAACTCCTTTAACTTGACCTTATCTGACAAGCACTTTATCTTCCCTTCCATTCTAAATGACAGCTTGGCTGGATAGAGCAATCTTGGATGTAGGTCTTTGATTTTCATGACTTGGAATACCTCTTTCCAGCCCCTTCTTGCCTGTAAGGTCTCTTTTGAGAAATCCGCTGACAGTCTGATGGAAACTCCTTTGTAGGTGACTGTGTCCTTATCCCTTGCTGCTTCTAGAATTCTCTCCTTCATTTGAATCTTGGGTAATGTAATTATAATGTGCCTTGGTGTGTTCCTCCTTGGGTCCAACTTCTTTGGGACTCTCTGAGCTTCCTGGACTTCCTGGAAGACTATTTCCTTTGCCAAATTGGGGAAGTTCTCCTTTATTATTTGTTCAAATAAGTTTTCCACTGGTTGCTCTTCTTCTTCCCCTGCTGGTACCCCTATAAGTTGGATGTTGGGACATTTAAAGATGTCCTGGAGGTTCCTAAGCCTCTCCTCAGTTTTTTGAATTCTTATTTCTTCCTTGTTTCTTGTTTGGTTGTTTCTTTCTTCCTTCTGGTCCACTCCATTGATTTGAGTCCCAGTTTTCCTCCCATCTCTGTTGGTTCCCCATGCATTTTTCTTCATTTCACTTATTGTAGCCTTCATTTTTTCATCTAATTTATGAGCAAAATCAACCAATTCTCTGAGCATCCTGATCACCAGGGTTTTGAATTGTGTATCTGATAGTTTGGCAATCTCTTCATCGCTTAGATAAATTGGCTCTGGGGCTTTGATTTGTTCTCTGGTTTGAGCCATTTTCATTTCTGGGTTTTTGTTTTGTTTTGTTTTGTTTTGTTTTGGTCTAGTCGCAGCTGCTAGGTAGTGAGGGGTGGAGCCTCAGGTGTTCCCCAGGGCGGGACAGCCCAGTCACTAGGTAGTGAGGCTGTATGTGGGGGTGGGGTCTGAGAGGAGACAATGGTGCTTGCTCTGCTCACCCTCGGATTCCAGTCCATTCCACCACTTCCCCTTTGCCTGGATTATCTGGGCGTGAATGTGGGACCACCCAGTCAGCCAGCTGCCTTGTGCGGCCTCACTGGTTCTGCACAGTTGCCACCCCATACCCGGGGTCTGCTAGCCACCGCCTGTGCACCTGGGGGCTGCCAGCCGCTGCTGCCTGCGTGCCCTGTCCGCACCTCCGCTTTTTCCTGCTGCGACTCCGCCCCTCTTACTGGTCTGGATGAATCATTGTTGGACTTCCAAGCAGTTCGATTTTCTGAGTTCTGGTTGTTTTCTTGTTTCTAAATGTTTGTTGTCCTTAATTTTGGTTGTGCGAGGAGGCACAGTGTGTCTGCCTATGCCTCCATCTTGGCCGGAAATCCTATATTCCTTTTTTTTTAACAGATTTTTTCTTAAATCCTCACCCAAGGATATATTTATCAATTTTTATAGAGAGAGAGAGAGAGGAAGAGAGGGAGAGAAACTTCAGTTGATTGCCTCCTATATGCATCCCAACTGGGGATCAAATGTGCAATTTAGGCATGTGCCCTGACCGGGAATCTAATCAACAACCTTTTGGCGTAGGGGAACAATGCTCCAACCAACTGAGCCACCTGGCCAGGGCAGCAATATATTTCATATTAGGTAAAAGAAACTAACATGTATTGAGAAATTAAAAGTCGCATGCGAGGTCTGTCTAGAGGGAATCCAGCCATGTAATATGAAAAATAAAGACATTTATTGAAGAAGATAACAAGATAAAAAAAACTTTGTACATGGGACAATGATGCCTCAGTACCCTTCAAAGTAGGGGCATTGGTACCTCACACAGTTCTCCCAATCGCCATCTGCTGCCCTGTCATATTTTCCTGAATCTCATCTACAACTTGAAATCTCTTCCCTTTCAAAGGTGATTTTAGTTTTGAGAAAAGCCAGAAGTAGCAGGGCACAAATCTGGGCTGTGGGGGTGGGGTGTGCTGGATCACCTGGGTAATTCGATGTTTTGCAAAAAATCTGCACTGAGTCATGATGCATGAGTGGGTACGTTGTGATGAAGCTGTCAATCATCTGTTGCCTGTAGCCGCAGCCTTCTGACATCCAAATAGTTTCTGTGGAGGAATGTTCAAGTCTAACACAAAATTTGATGCAGATTCATTGCTTCACACAGCTATTTTGAATACGACAGCCACGCAGTACGCATGCTCATTCAGTGGTGTCTACCGCCCCCACTGATTAGTACAGTGAAGGCATCATTGTTCACATATGTGTATCCCAGTCCACTCTCCTTGGCTGCTGGTATACATCAGTGTTGTTCTCGTTATATTAACAATGGCTGGACTTTTCCTGGACAGACTCCATAAACATATGTACATAGTAGGTCCTATATAAGTTATTTATCATCTTTTGTCCTCAGAGAAACCCTGTGACCAAAATATTAACCTTGTTTTACACATGGATTTCCTAATACTCAGAACTTACATAATTTGCTTAAAGTTGCACAGCTAGTAAGTAGGACTACCATGTTTAAAACCCACTTTATCCTCTAACTCAGAACCTCAGTATGCTTTCTACTCTATTCTTTACTCCCTTTATTAGCAGTTAAACTCAATTTGGTAGCATTAAGTAGGAGAATTTCATGTCTAAAAATAATCACTTTTGCCTTTCTCATCTTATTGTTGAGACTTGACAGGAGAATGAGTAGAACAGGCCCAATAAGGCCTTAGGCATTTTTTGTCTTACATGAGTACTTACCTGCCCGGTACTGATAGTCAACAGCTAATTTCCCTCTTTGAGACTTTGGAACTACCTGTTTGCTATTCCTTTTTCTCTGGAGTAATACCTGCTTTTTTTTTTCCCATAAAATATTTGTGTCTCTTTGAACATTGTGGTATTGTAGGGTTCTTTGTGGTTTATATAATGCTTGTTGTTTGATAGTGTTAGAAGCAGAAATGGGTTATCATTGAGTTTTTCTTGAGTGATAAGAGTTGCAGAATATGTAAATAAAATCCAGCATAACAGGAGCTGAGGAAAGCTAAAAATCAGAAGCAAAAACTACTATGAATTGTCTCATGCCAGATATGCCATTTAGAGGTGTGAATTCTCATTTTTTCCCAATAGAACAATAATTGAATTTTGAGAATTTGGGATTTATGAGAATACCCAACTTTCTCTGCTAGAATGTAGTGATGGATTTATACTCTCAAGTTCACACTTTCATGTAATTACATTGTGAAGCATGTGCAGAGGCATTTTTTTTAATTTTTTTAAATTTATTTTAATTGTTCTTGTAGGCATTTCTAAGACAGATGTAATCATGCTCAACTCTTACACTACAATGAAAATTGTATGATGATGGGTGAATATGCAAGAATTTTTTAATATATTGCATGGTGATAAGAGAACTGAATTAGGCTTTGGTAGACATGGATTTTTGTCTAGGCTCTGTCCCTATGAGATTAACCTATGAGGGAGGCATATTGGTCATTTTCTCAGTACTTGTTTTTCTTATCTATAAATTAAAGTAGTTGGACTTGTAAAATTTCTACCTATTCTAAAATTCTATGTTTTTTTTAAAATAGTTTTAAAATGTCTTATAAAAGTTGTACTCCACTAAACATTATCTTTCTTCCCTGTAAGGGTGTCTTACTGCTGCAGGCGCTAACAAGAAGCAATGGAGCCATCCAGAAAATAGTTGCTTTTGAAAATGCTTTTGAGAGACTACTGGACATTATTACAGAGGAGGGCAACAGTGATGGAGGTAGAGTATAAAAACATTGATATAAGAAATTCCTTTTGTACTCACTAAATTATTATGTGCTTGTAGAGAATACAGTTGGAGGGAGAAATGAGGACTCATTATATTCTTTCTTTCACTCTGTTGTGTTGAGTATGGATTTCTTTTTACTTATTCTATTTGATACTTGTTAGGCTTCTGGAATCTAGGTTGGTATCGCTCATCATTTCTGGAAAATCCCAGCTATATCTCTTCAAATACTGCTCCGCCACATTTTCTCCTTTCTAAACTCAGATTCAAATCTCTGTCATATGATTTAATTTAACTTTCATCTGTCTTACTTGTTCTTCTGTTTTGTCCATATTTTCATCTTTCCAGGCTTTATTCTGGATTATTTTTTCTGACTTGTTTTCTGTTTCAACAGTTCTCTCTTTGCCTATATTTTATTTGCTAATAAAAGTGTTCATTAAGGGATTTTCCCATTATATTGAGATATAGTTGACATACAGCACTGTATACATTTTAGGTATACAGCATAATGATTGATTCACATATATTGTGAAATGATTACCACAATAAGTTTAGTTAACATCCATCTATTGAGTTTTTAATGTTTCTTTTCTAGAAGTTCTGTTTGGTTCTTTGCTGTGTGGTTTTTTTATAATTTCCTTTTTTCTGCAGTTGTTTTCAACTATCTTCTGTTTCTTTGAACATAAGAAACAATTATTTCATAGTCTAATCCCAATATTTTAAGTCTTTGTGGGCCTGGTACTTTTGCTCTGCTCATTCGTGTACATGGTACGATGTTTTCTGTGTTTATGGTTATCATTAACTTTGTGTTGTGTTGTACTTAACAGAATTATTTATAGGAATTTGAAGCCTAGGAAGAAGATAATTTCTTTAAGAGAAAACTTATGTTTATTTTTTGCCAAGCCATGGAGGTGCAATTTATTTGGGATCACATTAATCCAGAGTCGAGTTGGGATTTCCTACGCCACTCAGGCAATGCAGACCTAGACTGCAAGACCTACAAGGACTAGTTAACTTTTGTTTTTCTTACCCTGAAGATAAAGCCTTTGAAGCCCCAACTTAATTCAAGGGAGAGCTTTCTATTAGATTTTCTTCCCACCTTATGTATGCTCATGGCTGTGATTTTATTTTTCCTCTGCCTCATGAGACTATCTAAATGAAAGTTTTAGATTTTTCAAGAACGAGAAATGTCTTCCCAGCCAAAAAGTACTTTATATGTGTTTACCTCTCCAAATATTTATTTTTCTCTGCAGTTTTAGCCTGCTAAACCGTCAACTCTTCATTGCTCCTAAGGCTTTTTCCTTTTTAAATTCAGCATTTTTAGTTGTTTCTAATGAAAAGTTGGTCCAAAAACCTAGCAGTAGGGTCAGAGGAGAAGATTAGTTTATTTTTATTCACTGAACTGGGATTACCCAGAAGAATACAATAGTCAGCAGCCAACTCTGTGAATCTGGAGAGGAGAGCCAGCCTGCAGATAAAGATTTCAGAGTCTTTAGAATATGGATGATAGGTGAAGCAATTAGATAAACAAAGATTAGATGAGTCACTTAGGGTGAGTGAAGAATGAGAATGGAAGTGCTAGGATAGAACCCAAGGTATACCAGTAGTTATGGGATAGGAAAGGAACAGTTGGTAAAAGAGACTGAGAAAAAAAGGCTGGGAGACAGGAGGAAAATTGCATTTTTGGAAGGGTTGAGGGGAGTGGGTAGCAGTGTTAGAATTTGCTGAGATATGAAACCAGATAAGGGCAGAAATGTATCTATGCGATTTAGAATATGGACATCATCAATGACTTAAGGAAAACAGTTGTGTATAGTTTTTACCTCAGAATCCAGATTGCAGTCTCAAAGGAATGAGTTAGAAGTGGGAAAATAGAATAGTAAATAAAATTCATACAAGGAATTGGGAAAAGGCAGGGCAGAGAAGTAAATAGGAACCGAAAGTTGAAACAAATGGTTTTTGTGTCCTTAAATTTTTTTATTGAGACATGAAATATTTCAAACATACAGAAAACAATAGAATATAGCATAAGAAACATTTGTGCATCTACCATCCAATTCTATTAAATGCTTACATTTTGCCATATATATTTCAGAGTTTTTGAAGAAATAAAACACAACAACAGATAAAGTTCTTTGTATAACCATTCTGATATGTTCCTCAACCTTCTATTTCTTAATAGTTATTTATTTTTAGAGAGAGGGAAAAGGAGGGAGAAAGAGAGGGAGAGAAACATCAATGTGCAAGAGAAACATCTATCAGTTGCCTCTCGCACGCGCCCCCTGGGGATACAGCCTGCAACCCAGGCATGTGCCCAGACTGGGAATTGAAGTGATCAATTCTAGTGATCCTGTTTGCAGGATAACTCTCAATCCACTGAGCTACACCAGTCAGGGTGTTTTCGTACTTTTAATATGCATTTGTGTGAGTCTGTGTACACACATACATGTATATCCATAAATAATATATAGTATTGTTCCAAAATATATGTATGGTATTTATAGATAAAAATATCATGCTGAATATATTGATGATTTTACAACTTGCTCTTTTTATTCAATATTTGTTTTTGAGATTTATTTATGTTAACTGTTATTCTATTTGTTTTAAGTGCTACATATCATTCTGTAGTATTAATGTTGTGTGATCTATTATTTTTTTACTGAGTTGACAATTAGGTTGTATCTGGTTTTGCTAACATAAGCTGTTGCTGTGAAGTCTTTATGTATCTACTTATATATAAAGTTTCTCTATTTACCTACATAGAGAATTATACTTTTTTCATCTTTACTAGATATTTGTCAATTGGCTTTTTTAAAGTGGTTTTATCAGTCAGTCTATTCATTAGCAATGCTTCCAAGTTTTTGTTTTTTTCTACATACTTGTCGATTCTTGCTTGCCAGTCTGATGGATGTGAGATTTATCTCACTAGGACTTCATTTTATTTCTTAAACTAATGAGATTAAGCATATTTTCATGGGTATATTTACCATCTATTTTTCTCTATTTGTTTGTCTTTTGCTCCTCTGAATTACCTGCTTGCCAATTTTAATATAAGACCATTTTTTCTCTTCTGGTTGGTTACTGGGAGTTCTTTATGTATTCTGGACACTAATCCTTTGTTGATTATTTATCTTCTGGTCTGCTTATAGTATTTCTATTAAAGTTTAAAAATGTAATATAGTCACTTTTTATAGTTTATGTGTGTGTTTTGTTTAAGGCATCTGTTTCTTTTTTTCTTTTTTTATTGTTGTTCAAGTACTGTTGTCTCCATTTTCACCCCACCACCCCACCCATCCCTGCCTCCCACCCTCAAACCCACCCCCTTTGGCTTTGTCCATGTGTTCTTTATACATGTTGCTTGTAAGACATCTATTTCTAATTCAAGGTTGTAAAGAGAATTTCCATCATTTTCTTCTAAAGACTATAAAATTTTGTCTTTTACATTTATTTAACATGTATTTTGCATTTGAACAATGATATGAGATTTGTAATTTTCATATGTGTGAAGGTCTATTTTTGAGTTCCCTGTTCTGTTCCAATCGTGTATATGTTTAGCTCTATACTAAAACAACACTTTTTTAATTTAATAAAGCTTTATAATAATCTCTTTTAGAATAGAGGAAAAATCTCCTGTTTGGCTCTTTTCAGAATTGTCTTAATGTGCCTTTTTCTTTTTGTCCTTTCATTTGAGTGAAACTTGTTTGCTAATCAAATCCTGTGAAATCTCTGTTGGAATTCTGATTGGAAATATTGAGTTTACAGATTAAGGAGAATTGTCATGTTTACTGTATGGATTTTTCCACCCATAAACCCTGGTATATCTCTTAATTTATGCAGATCTTATGTCTTTCAGTTATGTTTTATCCTTTTGAGCAAAGGATTCATACCTTTTTTATTAGATTTGTTCTTAGGCATTTTAGTTTTTTATTACCATATAAATGGGATCTTTTTCTATTATGTTCTCAAATTGGTGGTTACTGTGAATACTTGATTTTTGTATGTTGATCTTATATCCAGTCACCTCATTAAACTATTAGTTCTAATGGGCTTTTTGTATAGGTAACCACATTTTCTACAAATAAGAGTAATCTTTTTTCTCCTTTTCACTTCTCATACTACTTTTGTTTTTATCTTACTGCACTAAGAATCTTTACAGTGTTGAATATTGCTAACTTTAATGAGAATGTTGATGCTTTACCATTAAGTTTGATTTTTGTTTTTATCATGAATGAATCTTGAATTTTATTAAGTGATTTTTTTCCTGCATCTACAGAGATTATCAGATTATTCTTCTCCTTTAATCTAAGAGGGCTCTTTTTTTTAAGATTTTATTTATTTTATCTTTAGAGGGGAAGGGAAGGAGAGAGGGAGAGAAATATCAATGCGTGGTTGCCTCTCCTGCATCCCCTCCTAGGAACTGGCCTGCAACCCAGGCATGTGCCCTGACTGGGAATCAAACCATGATTCTTTGGTTCGAAGGCCCGCACTCAGTCCACTGAGCTATACCAGCCAGGGCTAAGAGGGCTCTTTTTTTAAAAATGGAAGAGACTCTGCCCTGTGAGGGTAGCTCAGTTGGTCAGATCATCATCCTGATAAGCATAGTTGCGGGTTCAGTCCCTGGTCAGGGCATGTACAAGAATCAACCAGTGCATACATAAATAAGTGTAACAACAAATTGGTGTTTTCCTTCCCCCTTTCTTCCTCCCCCTCTTTCTCTTTCTAAAAATAAATAAATAAAATATATATGTATCTTTACTTAAAAACAAGGGGTTGGGGGGAGTCTCCAATCAACATAAGCAAAGAAAGAAGTAGGAGATACAGGAGAGAGAGGGTGATCCATCAGTGGTATGTAATACTTGAAAAAAGAGGAAGGAATGGAATCCAGAGTAGAAGAAGGAGAAGGGGAGTTGAATTGAAGAAATAGTCATATTCAAAGAGTGAAAGAGAAGGACACAGTTAATAATCATGGAGAAGGTTTAAAAATAGTTATTTTGGAGAATAGGAAAGTTAGTTGACTCTTTTAATTAGGACATTTCCAGACAGGGATATAAAGTCCTCATTAATAGTGTTTACCATCATTTTACAGCAGCACAAACTGCTTCTGTGATTCCTGCCCCTTTCTCACCACCCCAAATGCTCAGCTACCTACGCGAAGATACAGAAAAAAAGCCAAGTAGGTAGTTTTTCGCAGGGTTGTGCCTTGGTGCTATGAAAAGACAGCAAGATAAGAAAGTTTAGCATATTATCTGTAGAGTGGAAGAAGTGAAGGTCTGTATAATATTTAGATAGGGAAGGAAGTAAAGACAAAAGAGGTTTGTAAAAAGAAAGAAGACTTGTTGATGGGTGGAAGTCTCAGGGAAGCCATAGAACAGGAACATTGACTATACCTGAGCTGGAAAGATAGGAGGTTTTAGTAACAGAATGGCAATTATCTCTGATGATGATGCCAAGGAACTGAGAGGTCCTGGTATTGGGTTGTCGTTGAAATTGAAATCAAGAGTGGCAGCAAATTTGGAGAAAGACTTTAAGCAAGATGCTGGTGGTGTTTTCAGTGAACAAAGAATAGTGACCATGAACTTGTTACATAATATAAGAGATAGTACAGCCAAATAGCCTGAGGCTCAAGGGAACAAGAAGTTTTTTGAGAGGGTAGGGGAACTATGATCTCTGGAAAGCATTCTAAGATACAAAGAATTGAGAGTATGAGTTGCCTTCACTTTGATAACATTCCAGTGTAAGGCAGGTTCTTAAAAGAAAAGGAGCCTTTCATGAAGTAATTGAAGATGTAGTGGATTTTATTAACCAGTATTTGGGAGTTTAAGGTAGCATCGTGAAAGGCTTTGAACAGGGATTAAATGGGGAGAGGAAGCCCAAAACATTCTAAGATCAGAAATGGAAGAGCATAGGTGACCAGAGAGGTGAATATTTTCAGAGGAAAACTGGATTTTAGGGCAAGGTGGAATTACCTAGACTTAAGGGTCACTAAGACAAATTTCAACTGCTCCTTGTAACTGGTGTGGGCCTTCAGGTCTAGAATTCATTTTGCATACTGGAAGGAGAGCCTGCCAGTTACAGTGAGGGCTTTGATATTCTGTTTCCTCCAGAGCCTTCAGATGGTCCTAATGGCAGATCTTATTTAATGGAGATTTATGGCCCTACATAAGAGACAGATGTAGTGGTTTCTCCTCATGAGGTGAGGATCAGTCACATGGTTCAGCAACATGAGGTAAGGAAGCCTCCAATCTGGAGAGATCAGGACTGGTTAAATTTGAGATTCTTTAAAAGTATTTAAAACATGCATCTTAAACATATTAAGTTAAATATAATAAATATTTTTAAATGTACATTTTTGTACTGATCTTTTGAATTACAGCCAGAACTTTTTCTCTGAATATGGGTCTGCTGATTGGAGTTTTTCGTCATCTTTCTTGCATACATCACACCTGTAACACATCATGTGGGATTTGCATTTTGGTTTCTTTAAAATAGAATGCAAGATCTCTGTGGGTTTCTATAGTTACTTTCCTTATTCTAGATTTGTCTTACCCCTACATAACAACAGTCATTTTTAATGACTTTCTTTCATTGAGTTTTGACAAATGCAAACATAGTTTTCATAAAAATAGTTGTCATACTTGTATCTTGGTAATTTACATAATAATTAATAACCAGTGCAAATAGCATGATACATTTGTGAACAGCAGTAATTTATTCTTGGATACAGTACCAAAAGCATGACCCATGAAAGAGAAAAATGATAAGAGAAAAATGAAAAATAGTAAGGGACTTCATTAAAATTGAAAATTTCCCTGGAAAACACACTGTTAAAAGAATGAGAAGATAAGCCACAGGCGGGAAGAAAATATTTTTAAAACATCTGAAAAAGGGTTTGTATCCAAAATATACAATGAACTCTTACAAGCAACCCAATTTAAAAATGGGCAAAAGTGAATAAGCACATTACAAGAGAGAGATGTAGATGGCAAACAGCATATGAGAGATACTCAAAATCATATGTAATTAGGAAAATGAAAATTAAAACAATGAGATATTACTGCATGCCCATTAAGATGACAGAAATCCAGAACACTAACAGCACCAAAATCAGGCAAGGATGTCGTACTACAGAAACTCATTCATTGCTGGTGGGAATGCACTCTGATACCGCCACTTTGGAATACAGTTTGGCAGCTTCTTACCAAGCTAAACATACTCTTATCATTCAGTCCATCAATCACTCTCTTTGCAGTGTACCCAAATGAGTGGAAGACTTATATCCGCACAAAATCCTGCACATGAATGTTTTATTTACATTATCAAAACTTCAAAGCTTTATTCCCATTGTCAAAACTTGGAAGCAACCAAAATATTCTTCAGTAGGCGAGTGGATAAACAAACTGGTACATCCATACAGTGGAATATTATTCCACAGTAAAAATTTAGCAAGCCATGAAAAGACATGGAAGAACGTTAAATGCATATTGCTAAGTACAGTAATCCATCTGGAAGACTACATACTCTATGACCCAACAGCTGACATCTGGATATGACAGAACTGTACAGACAGTTGCCAGGGATTTGGGGGTGGGAGGAAACAGGAATGAATAGGTAGAACACAGAGTTTTAGAGCAGTGCAGCTATTCTGTATGGTACTGTAATGGCAGATACATGACATTTTACATATGTCAAAACCCATAGAACTGTACAACACAAAGAGCAAACCCTAATGTAAACTATGGACTTGTTTATAATGGAACCATAATGTAAACTATGAATAATGTATCAGTATTTGTTCATCAGTCACAGCAAATGTACCACACTAATACTAAATGATAATAGTAGGGGAAACTGGGATGGAGGGGAGTGTATGGGAATTCCCTTTCTTTGTTGCTCAGTTTTTCTGTAAACCTAAAGCTGCTCTAAAAAGTAAAGTCTGTTAATTAAAAAAAAAAAAAGACATTGGCTCTTACAAAGCTTAACTAGTAGGAACGGAAGTGTAGGTGTACTACACAAAGGCATCTATTAGCTATGAGCGCTCAGCATCAGTCATATGCTTCCCAGAGTGAAGTAGAGATCATTGATTAGACTAGCACTTGATAAAGTAAAGATCAGTAGTTGGAGAGCTTTAGCTAACATAAAAGTATAACCTGCCATGTGGGTGAAGCTATCCTGGAGAGTGGTATGTTGTAAGCAAAGAAGAAAAAATGGAGAACAACCATGAACACTATAGGAAGGGAGCCTGAGGAGAGGTCATAGGTCCCTAAGGAAAACCAGGAAAAAGTGTTTTAGAAACCAGGGGAAGAGGAAATTTCAAGGAAGAGACAGACAACAATGTCAAGTACTTCTTAGAAATTAAAATATGGTGATGCAACAGATATTTAAGTGATCTACTATGAACATACTTGCTATCTTATCTCTGTCTCTGCTGAGGATACAGAGCAGGTCACTGGATCCTAGTTCATAAGTTCCTGTCGTCTTGAATTACAACTAGTAGAGAAGACAAAAGCTGTATCATAATAAAAGGAGCAGGCTACTATGAAAGCATGTAGCTAGTGATGCTAACCAACCTAGTCATTGGATCTTGGTAATAATTTCTGAAGTTATGTTTCACCGGGGATTTGAAGAAAAATTATGAGTTACCCAGGTAACTCATGGACACAGTTGAACATAGAAGTTCCAGAGATCATTGGAGGTCCTGAAAGAGCACATAGGTTGTGGCCGCCAGAAGTCAAACATGCTCTCTGCCTTGCCATACTGAAGAGATGTTATCTTTTATTTTTTTAATGTTTAGGGATTGAACTTTCCTTAAAATGTTATCAGCCTTAACACTTCTGTTTTACATTCTTTCCTCAGGTATAGTAGTGGAAGATTGTCTGATTTTGCTCCAAAACTTGTTAAAAAACAACAATTCCAATCAAAATTTTTTTAAAGAAGGCTCATATATTCAACGTATGAAACCTTGGTTTGAAGTTGGAGATGAAAATTCTGGCTGGTCTGCACAGAAAGTAACGAATCTGCACCTAATGTTACAGGTATGCTGAACTAGACATGAATGCGGTTGGGATTTTGACAGTGATCCTTTCAAAGAAAAATAAATGCTTGTGTTTGATGGTAAATCCAGGATGTTCAGTAGCTTTCACGTGGGCTTTAAAAAAATATGGAGATTTGCATTTATACTCAGAGATAAAGATCCCTTTTACCCTTCTACACACACTCACACCCCATCACTCAGCTTCAATAATTATTATATCTGGCAACTTTGCTTCATTTTTGTATTGCCCTCTCTTGCCTTGCAGGATTATTTTAAAGCAAATCCAAACATAGTTTCCTAGTGAGTTTTACAACAGAGGATAGTCAGTTACAGTGTTGATTTGAATTTTTAAATTGTGCTTTCTTCAGTGACAGATCTGATAAAATTTTCAGTATTCAGAATATTAAGTTTAACAAATAAATTCGTTCGGCAAACATTTACTGAGAGCCAGGCGCTGAAAGCTAGGAAATGAATGATAATGGGTAAGAATCCCCAAAGATTGATAGTCTGAGTTTTAAGTCCAATACAAGTTAAATTAACAGGTCACCTCTAATTTTATTTAAGCTTTATGATCATGGATAGTAAAGGTGAGGACAGTAGGATCCCAAATTATATGTGCATCAGAGAAATTGTGAAGTTCTTTGAAGCATTTTACTTATTTATTCCTTTATTGAATTCCCCTACTCCAAACACTTTTAAGTTTAGACCAGCCTCCTAACTTACTGACTCTAGTAATTCTTACAAGTTTTTGAATATCTCTGAATTTTGCCTGCATCTCTAAAGTTGTGTTTCACAAAACTAGATTGTTAATCTCTCTAGTAACTAGAGTCCGAATATTGTTGCATAGCCTGGAGTTGCCTACATAGGTTTGGTTGGTAATTAGAGTCACCACATGCCCCGGGTTGCTAGGACAGTATTCATTTTGTAATTACTCATAGTGACCTCTTTTACTTCAGGTGTCCTGATTTGGATAATAAATTATATATATTTAGAATTTGCCTAGACACCATTAGGAAAATATTTTATAGGAGAAAATAGGCCAAATCTTTCTTTCTATTTATACTTCCAACTTCATCATTTCTGTTTTCGCATGTCAGTATTACACATTTCAAGACTTTATTAGTTTTTTATGTTTCAGAAATAGCATCCCAAGTGGTGAGCTTGATATCATTGCTCAACACCACTTTCTTGATAAAGGAAATTCCTCTAGAAAAGTAATTTTCAAAATATGATTAGAGAGAAGGGATCAGGTGATGTGCAAAACCTTATGTATTTCCTGCCACAGTGAAAATTTAAACTGCTTGAGGAGCCGATTCATGTTTTATAGTTTAGGATACTATGTAAAGAACAATTTTTTGAAGACAGTGTTACTTGAAAAAATAAAGTACTCTTTTAACCAAAACAAATTTAGAGTACAGCATTGCATGTAAACAGAAAAATACAAAATCTTAATTATGTAGTGAGTTGGTTAAGCATCTTTTACTTTTAAAAAGTGAGCAAACTAACTAGATTCTAATCCTGAAGAACATAAACTTCAAAATAAAGACCCCTGAATTTAATCCACTTTAATAAATTCTCCACCTCAAAGATCGAATAGTTAATGCATTCATAACTTCTCAGGCCACAAGTTATCTTCTGCTTTTCAGTCTATTAGATCGCTCCTTCTTTATTGATATATTCAGCATTGCTTGTATTTTAAGTTCTCTATTATGCAGCAAAGGAAAACACATCATGAATGATGATAACCAATCCTATTTAGATTAATACACCCTAACTGGGAATTATTCATTATTGCAATTATAATCATAATTGAATTCCAAGCCAGTAAAGGTTGAAATTGATCTGCTTGAGGATATTTTATTCAAATTTTGCAGATTAAATTTGGGGGAAGAATCTGTTTGAAAAGTTTAGTCCTAAAACATTTTAATTTGTTTTTGGAATGATAGTTTAGTGCCTAGTACTGCCTCCTGTCCCTGTAGGAGTCCCTTCTATCCCAGTTTTTGGACAGATACTGACAGTGACTCTCAGGAAACTCATTACCTTATGAGAGAATCTTTTTCATTGTTGGGCAGTTGTAATTATTAAGAACATAGTCAATACAATGAGTCAAATCTGCTTTTTTAGCCTTATAATAAGTACTCCTCTTTTTTCACCCATTCTTCCTGCTTTTCATTAATACAGATATATAACTTTATTAGACCATATTAAGAAATTACTGTTGATTTTCATAGGTATAATAATGGTTTGATGACTTTTTTAAGACCCATATACATATAGAAATATTTGCGGGAGAAACAACATATAGCTTGTACTTTATTTTTTTTGGTGTATTTTATTAATTATGCTATTACAGTTGTCCTAATTTTTCCCCTTTGTCCCCCTCCACCTGGTACCCCCCATTCCCTCTGGCAGTTCTCCCCTTTAGTTCATGCCCATGGGTCATGCATATAAGTACTTTGGCTTCTCCATTCCCTATACTGTTCTTAACATTCCCCAGTTTATTTTGTGCCTACCAATTATGCTTCTTAATCGTTCACCTTTTCCCCCATTCTTCCCCTTCCCCCCTTGAAACTGATAACCCTCCATGTTATCTCCATATCTATGATTCTGTTCCTATTCTGCTTGTTTGCCTAGTTTGTTTTTAGATTCAGTTGCTGATAGTTGTGAATTTGTTGCCTTTTTAATGTTCATAGTTTTGATCTTCTTTTTCTTAAATAAGTCCCTTTAACGTTTTATCTAAAAGGGCTTGCTGATAATGAACTCCTTTAGCTTTACTTTGTCTGGGAAGCACTTTATCTGCCCTTCCATTCTAAATGATAGCTTTGCTGGGTAGAGTAATCTAGGTTGTAGGTCCTAGCTTTTCATCACTTTGAATACTTCTTGCCAGTCCCTGCTTGCCTACAAAGTTTCTTTTGAGAAATCAGCTGATAGTCTTATGAGAACTTGTTTGTAGGTAATTCTCTGCTTTTCTCTTTGCTGCTTTTAAGATTTTCTCTTTTTTTTTCATCTTTGGCATTTTAATTATGATGTATCTTTGTATGGTCCTCTTTGTATCCATCTTGGTTAGGACTGTCTGTGCTTCCTGGACTTGTATGTCTATTTCCTTCACCAAGTTAAGGAAGTTTTCCTTTCATTATTTTTTCAAATAGATTTTCAATTTCTTGTCCTTTCTCTTCTCTGTCTGGCACCCCTATGATTCGAATGTTGGGTGTGAGGTTGTCCCAGAGGCTCCATAGCCTGTCCAGAGAGAGTGAGCCTGCATGAGTCCTAAATCCATTGCAGGCCCTTTAATAGGGGGCACCTGAGAATCCCATAGCTTTCTCCACCACCCCAGCCTCCATTGGTTTTCACAGCCAGAAGTTACAAGGACATATCTTCTGGCACTGGAACCCTGGACTGGGTGGTCTGGTGTGGGGCTGGGATCCCTTCGCTCTGAAGGTATCCTTCCTGATTTTTATCCAGCACACGTGGGTGTGGGACTGCCTGTTCCACGTCTCCATGTGTTTCTGCATTTCTGCCCCTCCTGCCTATCTGGATGAACATGACTTCTTTAATTCCTTGGTTGTCTGACTTCCCTACAGCTTGATTATCTGATGATTCTGGGTGATAGTTGTTTTGCAGTTTAGTTGTGATTTTTGCTGTGGTTGTGTGAGGAGGTGAGCCGTGTTTACCTATGCCTCCATCTTGACCAGAAGTTCCGTATTTACTCTAAAAAAAATTTTTTTTAGGAAAGAGTAGCTAATGAAAGATGGTGAAAGGATTAGCCAAAGAACATCTATGCATATCCCAGAGACACAGATAACAATGTGGCGGTAGCCAGAGGGAAGTGGGGCCAGGGCTGGGTGTAGGTGGGCGAAGGAGGGGAATGGGGATATCTGTAATGATGTCAACAATAAAAATAAATACAACAACAGCAAAAATTCCATGGATATCTAACTAGAAAGGTCCAAGGACAGAAACCAATGTATAATCCTAAAACCTCTCTCTAGTGGCATCAATTTATTAATCAACCCTCTTAATAAATTATTATCATAAATATCCCATTTGATCTTGTTATATAAGATTTTATACATACACATATAACTCTAGTTTTAAAATGCAATGCATATATATATAAATTAATTTGAAACTGTAAGTGTTGAACACTTGTTTAGTATGACATTTTTCATGTAACTGAAATTTCATCTTCAAGTTCAGACTAGTCATAGGATCAGAGTTAGGGACTTAATTAGCATTAACAAGCAATAAGGCTAGCCCCTTGCTTATGCATGAATCTTCTACCATGTCTCTAGTTGTTTGTTTTATCCTCTCTTTAAATATTCCCAGTTTAGGAGTTTATCACACCTCCACCCATTCATTCTATTTTCAGACCTGCTGTAAGAAATCTTAACTTCAGTTAAATACCACCCTGTTACTTATTCATTCATTCATTTGTTAAATGTAGACTTTGTTCCCGGTACTGTGCTTGGCATTTGGGATACAAGAATGAACACTCCGGGAGTTCACAATCACGTGAAAGAGAGAGACTTAAGCAAATAGCATCACAGAGTACTGTAACAGAGCTACAGCCTTTATAGCAGGGAGGAAAGCACACCCAGATCTGGCTGGGCGGGTGAGGGAATCCTTCACATAGATTTTCTTCTTCCTGTAGATCAAATTTGCCTCCAGACTTTTTGAAAGTCTTTGATCTTTAAAAGACGAATTTTGGTTTTTCTTTCTTTTGCAGCTCGTTCGGGTCCTGGTATCTCCCACCAACCCTCCTGGTGCTACCAGTAGCTGCCAGAAAGCCATGTTCCAGTGTGGCTTATTGCAGCAGCTTTGCATCATCCTCATGGCTACTGGGGTTCCTGCTGATATTCTGACTGAGGTAAACTGGATGAAGGCAGAGGCTGCTTGGTGGGAGTTGAAATCCTAGGAATTGTTAGAAAAAATTAGGTATCAGCTAAAGGAAAAACAGTAATAATTAACTATTTTTGTATGTTAAATTCCTTATTGATCCTACCAAAATATAATTAGCATAATGATGACAGTATCAATCCCAAAAGGTGGACTCATTCTTCAATTTTAATAATATATAATAATGTTAAAGCTTAGAAGATTTCTCATTAATTTTATTGTGTTCAATTTATCTTTTTATTTTTCTCAAATTAACATATGTACATTAAAAGCACCAATAATAAAAGTTTTATAACAGAAACAGCTGTCTTTGGCCTCACTCCTCCCTACATTAGTACCATTACCTCTGTTTATAACCTTCCCACTTTACTTCTTCCTGTCAGCCCAGTGATTTATATTTACATCAATAGTTAATGTTTATGGTTTTGTGATGATATTAATACTGTTCCTAGGTAAGCCAAACAGAGCCCTATATCTTTTTTTTGACATCCCTTTCTCAAGTCTGTGTTATAGTAGTGTTTTTTTATTATTGATTTTCTGTGTATCTATGCATATTAATACTGTGATATGCTTAATACATTGCTCCCCATCCCAGACCTTTTTCTGGAAGCCTTCCATCATCCTGCTCCAATATGGACTAGTTATTCTCTGCTTGTGCCACGTGGCTCTTGTCCTGGACTTTCATTCACCGTGCCTCCTAGGATTTCTTTTACCCTTCTCTTGACTTGGATTCTTCCCTCCCCCTTGTTTCTTTATCTTATTTTACTTAACTTCCTGAGAAGAGGCAAATGGCAAGAGAATATGCCTTTAGCTCTTTTATGTTATTTCTCTACCTGCAGAGTTAATTTGAAGTGTGGCTAGGTACAGAATTCAGAGTTGGAAATGACATAACACTCAACTTGCAGATCAGTATTCCAGTATTGCTGCAGTCTGAAGCCATTTTGAATCTTAATCCTTTTTATATAACCTGCTTTTTCTCTCTAACACTTCTGGGATTTTTATTTCTGGTTTTCTGAAATTTACTGATGATGTGCTATAATGTAGACCTTTTCTTCCTCTAGTTATTTCAAAGGGTCCTCACTGGGCCCTTTCAAGCAGAGATATGCCCTTCAGTTCTCAAGATGTTCTTTATATTTCTTGATAATTTCCTCTTTTCTGTTTTTGCAACTCTATTAATAGATTGTTGGACTTTCTGGAACTAGTTTGGTTTTCTATTCTGTTGGACATTTTTTATTTTAAAGCGTTCTTGTTTTGTAGAAACAGATTCTCTTAGAGGATATTATGAATTTTAGTTTTTTGAGATTTTAAATGTGTGCAGCGAAGTGTTATTTTTAACTAGAGGCCTACACTTAATTTTTAAAAATATTATCTCAAGAAAATATTACAAGATTTTATGCTGTCACTAATTTTTTTGGTGTCTGAATTTTGACATTGAAAAGCAAAAAGCAGAGATGAACAGTTTCTTCTTTTGGAAACAAGTTTGCTTCCTTGACTTACTTTCTCTAAATTATTTTTCCCCTTTAATAGACCATTAACACTGTATCAGAAGTTATTCGAGGCTGCCAAGTAAACCAAGACTACTTTGCTTCTGTAAATGCACCCTCCAACCCACCAAGGTAGGCAAAGGGAAATACTGAGATTCTGCTGAGGAAATAAAAATTTAGTTTGGGTTTTTAGTATGTCATTGATAAATATATCGTGTGTGTGTGCGCGCGCGCGCGCACGTGTGTGTATCTTATTCTTTTAAGAAGTTGTGTGTTTTAAAGCTAGAAATCTGATAAGATAAATATGTTGGTACTTTAAAAGAATGGTTTTTGATATGCACGCATTACTTGCTGGTGTTCTGGTTATGGTTTTTCAGTCAACAAAAATGACTGGTTGTTGATTTGTGCACTTGCGTTGCAATATTTCTTTTTATTCTTTTCTTTTTAAATGCAACAGACCTGCAATTGTAGTACTTCTCATGTCCATGGTTAATGAAAGGCAGCCATTTGTATTGCGCTGTGCTGTTCTCTATTGTTTCCAGTGTTTCTTATATAAAAACCAAAAAGGACAAGGAGAAATTGTGTCAACACTTCTACCTTCCACCATTGATGGTAAATAATTTAGTTCTAATTCCTGTTTTTATTAAAAAGTAAATAATTATCTTTCCAGCTTTTAATGATAAACTGTATCATAAATGATGAAAGACCTCGGGTGTAGTAGAAAATTTAAAATATGGCATTTCCTTGCATTTGCTTTAAAAATGTAGTGGTTAATTAAGGTAGACATTTTCTGAAATATTACCACTATCAATTTGATGTCTAAAGTATTTTGATATTTCTTTGTTCTGCTACTTTTCTTCCAAGGTCTTTTCTGTCATCTTTCATTTTTGTTTTGAAAAGCAGACTTTCAAAAAATATTACTTAATATCACTAATTAGCAGATTTTTAGATTAGTATTTTACACTATTTTTGTGTATGTGGAAAACAACATAATAAATTTTTCTGTTGTTATTATCTGCCTGCCTTCTTTGTAGCAACAGGTAGTTCAGTCTCGGCTGGTCAGTTATTATGCGGAGGTTTGTTTTCTACTGATTCACTTTCAAACTGGTGTGCGGCTGTGGCCCTTGCCCATGCTCTGCAAGAAAATTCCACCCAGAAAGAACAGTTGCTCAGGGTCCAGCTTGCTACAAGTATCGGCAACCCCCCGGTCTCTTTACTGCAGCAGTGCACCAACATTCTTTCACAGGTAAAATAGCCAGTGAAGCTTCTCTGGGGATGGGGGAAGAAGGGGAGAGGTTTGGCTATAGCACATTTTGATGCCAGTGATGTAAGAATTTAAGAGTGTTCTTAGTAGATGCAGGTGAGAAAGGAAAGAGGCAAGGACTTACCTGCTTATTAGCTCATTGTAACCAGAAACAGTTTTGTGGAGAAAAAATAATAAATATTCTTACAAGAATGGTTTTGCCAAATAGTTAATAATAAGATCTGCATCCTGATGGAAACACATATTCTAGGCAGAATGATATTCATTGTTTTTGTTTTCTTTTTAAATCATCCAGAGTGTTCTTTTATGTCATTTTCTTTCTCTGCTCAGTAGCTTAATCCAGGTCAGTTTAAGAGAGGGAATAGAATAAAGTGGCTCATAGCTATGTATCTCCCTCTTTCTCTTCCCAGAGCAGTTGATCTTCCTTTCAGGAAACAAAGATAGAATAACCAGTTCTATGCTTATGTAGTTAACCTGTACACCTCTTGATGTAGGTGAGCTCTCAAATTCTCAAAACCCCAAGGCATATAATTTACCTAGTAAGACAGAGAAAACCATAAGTAAAAATGTTTGCATTTTTTAGGCTACTGATAAGAATAGTAGTCTTGAAGAATGGATGCTAAGGCATTTAGGAATATCACTTACTATTGGATGATTTGCCCACACATGCCAGCATTGACATTGAACAATTCAAGTTCATGCTTCAGCAACAGCATAAAGGCATCAACACTCAGAGTCACTTGGGTGGGGGGAAATGTGGGTAAGTCTAAATTGCTCTGTCCACTGGAATTGTCTGACCCGTCCCCCTTTGATAATGTGCCATATCCTTAGTTTTCAATTTTGCTGCATTTGTGGAATATTTTGTTGTCAGCTTTAAAGAAATGTCAGTGGCATTCATAGGAAGTGATAAATGAAATCTTAAAAATTAACTATAAATGAAAAGGGAGTTGAGAACTTCCTTTGTTGTTAAAATTGGTTTACTTTAGTTGAAAGTTTATCTTTGATTTATCATTTGTGTCTGTTTTTAAAAATTACCCAAAAATATTCATATTTTTACTTATTTAATACTTGGCATTTTTATGTTGCTGTCCATTGAAAATAGCTTTTCTTAAGCCAACCAGTAACTAACACCTAGCCACCGTCACTACACACTTTGCTCTAATATTGCAGTTGCAATTAATACATAATGAGAAATCCTCAAGATAGTTGTGTCTTCCCACTCTTAGTAGTCACAGTGCTATAAAAGTATTCTTTCTCCCCTAAAATATATATGCATTGTTATGTAATAAAAGATTAGAACTGTCCTGTCCCAAATTGTTGGCTTGGGTTTGTAGAAACCGTATTTGAGGGGTTTTTCTAGATTTAAATTTTTCTGAAGCAGTAATACTTATGAATAATGTTTAATGTATAATTTGCAGGGTGATAAGATCGACAGACGGGTATGTATCACTTGTGTCAACTTAGGCCTTTTCCTCTTACAGCAAAGCTTTTCTTGTCTTGGGTTTGCTGACTGGTTTTTTAACTGCTTGTTTGAAGTTATATTCTACTCACACTTTTATGTGCCAGCAAGTTGATCTCTGTCATAAGTGCTCTCCAGTTTTTCTCCTTGGGAAACTGTAGTGGTTTTTCTAAGAACTGTGGGAATGACAGTCTGAAGCTATACTGTGCTTCCTCCAGGGATGCTTACGCTTTCAGGAATTCCTTGGTTTTGGCTTTTCGGTGTTTTTTTTTTGTGTTTTTTCACCCAAGCTTGCTTCTTTATTTCCCCTAAAACCATTTCAAAGGTAGTAAAATTTAGGATTAAGAATTTTCCCTTTAGCTAATCGGTATATGAGAGAATGTGATGGTTTTTATATTAATTAGACTGCAAATGTACAATAGTAAGTATAATTTTGTAATTTGAAAGATTTTAAATTTAACGTTATGGCTTATTCTGGCTATTACTCATATACTACAACTACCCTTAGGGATTTGTTTTTGATGAGGGGAGAGTGTGATGTGTTTGTTTTGATTTGTTTTGTTTTATGGCGTGGACCTTAATGTCCACGTTTGCGCATGTGTTCATTTGTGGTGCGGATAGTAGTAACAGGTTCTGTTGGGAATTGTATCTTTGTGCAAGAGCATGATTTAACACGTGTTAATAACTCACACACAGACATATTTGGCCTGCAGAATCTTTGATATTAGGTAAAGTATTTTATAAGTATACATATCAATCATTTAAGGGGGAATTTTTTTGTAGGTATAATTTATATACAGTAAAATGGAGACCTTAAGTTTTCAGTCTGATGATTTTGGGTGGTTGAATATATCTCAAAACACCCAAGACAAGGTATATAACATATTCCTAGTCGCAGATATTTCCCTCATGCCCTTTTCCTATTAATTCTCTATCCCCATAGGCCACCACTAGAAACTGAATCTCATCATAGTACTATCACATCTCATTTTAATACTTTAACACTAGAAATTTAAAATGTTGGCTTTTCACATTTTTTATAAAGAATAGAAAAATACTAAACTTGAAACCCCCAAAGTACGAATAAGATATTTTTATTTAAATATAATAGAAAATATAATAGGGGAAACACAATAGCTTACGTTAAAGATAAGATGATTCAGCTTGAATTCTTTTGTTTGTGGTTCTCTTCCATCAAGTAAAATATGTGATTTCTAATAACTAAACCCTCAGATGCTCTGAAATTATAATAATTTCAGCATCCATTGGTTCTTCCAGAGGTCTTTAATGGCTCCTACACTCTGGGGGCCTATGAAGAGATACGTATTTTTTCTTGACTTAAACCTGTCAACAAACATACAAATATGTAAACATTAACAAAATAAATAGTTTTAATCAGAAAGTGGTGTATGGGTTTCTTTTAGTTGTTCTAGGTGTTTATCTTGTAAAAAATCCATCAGATGATTAGAGAGCAATGACAGAATGTTTTGATAGCTTTTAATGCCCATTTTCTGATTTTATTTTGAAGGAATAAAGTAGCTTGAACAGGATTTTATTGGATTGATCTTAACTTTTAACATTTTATAATGGTATACTGGACAAATACTATAGCATTTTTGCACTCATTAATTGTTTATTTTTCTTACCATTTTGAAAAATTTAGAAAAGTAGGCAGTAGAAAAAGAATAATGTTCCTCATTCTACTACCCGAAGATAAAATTTCAGTTATTACTCTTATTCAAGGATATAGAAGAGAAGTAGAAGTAAGTAAGGTTTAAAGGCTAGTGAGGAGTTTTAGAACCAGGATATAAATCCTGGTATCCTCTTAATGACATCATTTAATCCAAATGCCTCTGTTTACTAAGTGAGGAAACTGGGGCCCACATAGCATATTGAATTTACACAAGGTAGGACAGTAGATTTGGTGCTTTCAGTTCCCATCCAAATGTCCTTTTTACTGATATCATACTGCCATACTTATAATTAAACTTCAGTCCTTTAAAAATACATGTATGTCCCTTTGAAATGGGTAATACATGGTTTACAAATCAAAATGATATAAAAAGTTATACAATAAGAAGTTTTGGACCCAACCCCTGTTCTAGTTCCCCTAGAATAATAACTTCCTATTATTCAAATGATTTGCCAGAGAAAAGGCATTTCTTACACAGTCTTCAAGTGCTTTTTATGCATATGCACTGTTCTTCACCTTGTTTTTTTTCACTTAGTGCCATTTTACACTTCTTCTAGCTAAGTGAAATAAAACTGCAGCGGACTAGATTATCTGTTTTCTCACGGTCAACAACATGTTATCACACTTATATTTTTGCTAGTCTGATGAGAGATGACAAATGTTATCTCACTGAGTTTTAATTTATATTTCTCTTACTAAAAGGTCGAATCACTTTCTCTATGTTTACAAACCAATTGAAATTTTTCCGTGAACTCTCCTTACTTAATAGTTCATCTGCCCATTTTTCTATTGGGTTGTCAGTCATTTATTGTTTATAGGAACTCATATTAAGGAATTCAGACCTTGTCTGTGATAACTTACAAATATATTTTTCTTGAAATGTCATTTTTCTTTTGACCTTGGTATTTTTGTTTGGATTATTTTTTTGTATCACTTTTTTTATTGCTTCTACATTTTAAGTCATTTTTAGAAAGGCCTTTCCTACTACAAGATTTTAAGGAATTTGCCCATATTTTTATCTTTACTCTGCAGTTTAATTTTGTATTTAAGTCTTTGTTCTGTTTTCCTCATTGAACTATTTGAGAGATTAGATCCTCTAATCTTTTTTAGATAGCTATCTAGTCATCCCAGCATTGTTTTAAATCCATTTATAACCCACTGACGGTTATGTGCTGGCTGTATTCATGAGTTAGTATCACCTCATTGCTCTTTTTCATTTTTTACAGTTTCTGTAGTTACTCTTGCTTGTTTAATTTTTTTTCTTTTTTTTTTTTTCACTCAGCCTCATAATTATGATGATATTGGCACATGGATAGTAACATTGTTATCTATGGTGTTTTCATGCATTGTCACTTAGTATCAATAAAACTGTATGACCTCTTAGGCTGATGCAATTTTCCACTACTTAACTTTATTCCATTTTCATTCCCAACACCCAGGTGAGGTTTACTTATGGAACATAAACTTGACTTAATATTCATTTAGCTATTCTACAAATAGGAAGCTATATCTATCATTTTTTTTAATATTTTTTAATTTTTTAAAAATTATATTTTGATTATGCTATTACAGTTGTCCCATTTCTCCCCCATCATTCCCCTCCGCCCTTCACACACCCTCCCACCCACATTCCCCCTTTAGTTCATGTCCATGTTTCATAAGTTCTTTAGCTTCTACTTTTCCCACACTATTCTTGCCCTCCCCCTATTTTCTACCCACCGTCAATGCTACTTATTCTCTGTACCTTTTCTCCCTCTCTCCTCCTCCCACTCCCCTGTTGCTAACCCTCCATGTGATCTGCATTTCTGTGTTCCTGCTCCTGGTCTAGCTGTTTGCTTAGTTTGCTTTTCTTTAAGCTGTGGTTGTTAATAACTGTGAGTCTGCTGTCTTTTTACTGTCCAATTTTTTATCTCCTTTTTCTTAGATAAGTCCCTTTAACATTTCATATAATAACGGCTTGGTGATGATGAACTCCTTGAACTTGACCTTATCTGAGAAGCACTTTATCTTCCCTTCCATTCTAAATGACAGCTTTGCTGGATAGAGCAATCTTGGATGTAGGTCCTTGCCTTTCATGACTTGGAATACTTCTTTCCAGCCCCTTCTTGCCTGAAAGGTCTCTTTTGAGAAATCAGCTGACAGTCTGATGGGAACTCCTTTGTAGGTGACTGTGCCCTTATCCCTTGCTGCTTCTAGAATT